>OX276342.1:22138464-22267464 GCA_946251885.1 Cosmia pyralina
TGCTGCTAATTCAGCCGTAGATTGTGTATCATCAGCTTCCACAATCGCCTTTAATTCGTCATTGTCGACCAAAGTCTTCGGACGACCGCGAGGTTCATTTTTCAGGTCGAAATTTCCAGAACGGAAGCGAGCAAACCAATAACAAGTGGTGCGTTGGTTTGTAGTGTTAGCTCCGTAAACGTCGTTGATGTTGCGTGCCGCTTGTGCCGCGTTGCTGCCACGACGGTACTCATATTCCATAATTACTCGAATTTTTAACGTATCCATGATGACGAAAAAGATTGAAATGCGATGAAAATGTAACACTAACCAGTAAACAAATGACTACTTTTGGAAAAAAAAATTCATGTTTTTAAAATAAAATTAATTTGAAATTAGAATTCTTAGCCAAACAAAAATTATTTTGATTTGAAATGGCCAGTACTGCAGAACGGCAATTTCATAGGTAAAGACCTAATATGAAAGTCTTATTAATTTGGTTAATTAACTTGAAACTTGGCACAAATCCTTGCCTAAACAAGTAATACAGTTTGTCATTAATAGTTTTCCCTTAGAGGGAAGGGTAGAGGGGGTGGGGTGGTTCAGAGGGAAAGGGGAAGGGTGGGAGTATTGAGGAGGGATAGAGGGAAGGGGAGGGTGTGGTGTGGGGATAGGGAGAGGAGGGGTGGTGAGGAGGGAGAGGGGAGGATGATGGACGGAGAGGGAGAGGGATAGGCGGGTGTAATGAGAGGGATGGAAGTGAAGAGGGGGGAGTGGGGGCGGGAGGAGTTGGTGAGGGAGAACCGGTGGTTGGAGGGGAAGGTTAGTGGTAAGGGGATGTCGTGAGGGGGTTAAGAGTGAGAGGGGGATGGGAAGGTTGAGGGGTCAGAGAGGGGTGAGAGAAGGTGGTGAGGGATGGGAAGGAGAGGGGGTTAGAGGGAGCAACAAGTGCCTTGACACCTTAAAGTTGCTTTTTGTATAGCACTGATTCATTGAAGAGAGATTGACTTGAGACCTTTGACTGAATGATTAGAGAGCGGGGAGAGGTAGAAAGGGATAGGAGGGTGTAGTGAGGGGGAGGGTGTAGTGAGTGGGGAGAGTATCGAGGTATGGAGAACGGGGTTTGAGAGGGAGGGGAGGAGTTGGCGAGGGTAGAGGGGGAGAGGATGAGAGGGGGCGGTGAAAGGAGCAGGAAGGGGAGAGGGTTAGAGGGACAGGAGGCCTTTACCTTTTTATCTTAAAGTTGCTTTTTGTATAACATTGATTCATTGAAGAAATATAGCCTGACAGAAATTACCAAAAAAAGAAAGTCGAAAACTCGAAACGCCACTAAAAACAGGAGTAAATTCCAGTCGTGCGTCGGAGCTGACACACACACACTTTTTTTTGTTTGTTTGAACGACTGGAACGAACACTGGAACGACCAGGCGGACTTTAATAATTATTTTTGTATTTGATAATAAATTTGAATACAGGGTGTCCCGTAATTAATGGATAACCTCTTACGGGGTCATTGTACTCATCATTATGAACAACTTTTACTATGGGACCAAACCTGAAATCACGAAAAAAAAAAATCAGCAGTTCCCTACATTTTGACGAGTTATGCGAAAATAAATGTAGGGAACAGTTGATTTTTTTTTGGCTATTTCATGTTTGGTCCTATAGTAAAAGATGTTCATAATGATGAGTACAATGACTCCTTAAGAGGTTATCTATTAATTACGGGACACCCTGTATACAAAAATAATTATTAAAGTCACTCTAGGACTGTTAGGTGCCGAGCAAAAATAATAAAGTAGGAGAGAACGCTACGCGAAAACCAAATAATAGCGTAGGCAGGCAATGCGATCCGACGGGTTGGGTCGGGGGAACAAGAAATTTTATCAGCAAGGAATTTCAGAATTTTGGCAGAAGCTATCTCAATATATAATAAGAAAAGTCCTGACTGACTGACTGACGCCCAGCCCAAGCCCTTGGACCTATAAAGCTGAAATTTTGCACAGAAGTTCCCTTTATAATGTAGACGGGTTTTTTTTCCGATGGGATATTTTCCGACATCCACGCGGGCGAAGTCGCGGGAACAAGCTAGTAATAAATAAAGCTCGGTTTTTTACCAAGTCGTAAAAAAGGGTGCGAAGCAGGGGCGGGTCACTATTTAATTCATAATCGCCTTTATTTATAAACGTTGCTTAAAGTTAACAGACGTTTACAAAAATGTATGTAAGTATAAAATGTAAAATGTAAGTCGCTAATCATTACTATACGTATAAGCAACGTTTATAAATAAAGTCCACTATGTATAGAAGCTAACGTCCTACTGTTATGTTTACCAGCGCGATGTTCGCTTGCAGGGCGGCCCGGGCATGCCGCTGGCGGGCGTGCCGCGCGGCCCCGCGCCGCTGCCGCACCACCCAGGTATGCCCCCCTACCCAGGTACGCACACACCTTTATTATTTTATTATTTCTTACTAACAAACTAACGCGAAATGTTTCGGGAACTCGAAACACCCGAAAGTTTGACAACCAATCTTGAGTTACCCAGTTACTAGGTTGTGGAGGTCAGATAGTAGAGTCCGGCCGAAAAGTGTAAAAGTAAAAATCTTTTAATCATTGTTTATTTAACAGTTTTTACTTGAATCACACGAAACTAAACAAATAAAAACATAGTTTTCTCAAAGACAATAATAATAAATAATCTGATGTTATATGCGAGAAAAATATTATTTTTGTTCATTTTCACTGTCATTGTGCTTTAAGTTATTATAACTGAATTCAAAGTATTTGATTTACCTGCACTTAATTTTTTTCGACCATGACTTTACCGAAACGAAAATTTCCAAAAATGGATATTTCTACTGAATATTGCCGCAAACCGGAAACGAAATTCGGTCGGACTCTATCAGATTGGCAGTCGCTCCATGTAAAAAAAAAAAAACTGATATTTTTATTGGAAGCCGATCCGAACATGGTTGGGAAAAGGCAGACAGATGATGATTATAGTAACGCAATCAGTCACTTCATTTCTATTTGTGCCGCCAATCAGCGTCCTCAATCTTTTTGGCCAAGCTGAAGTGAGCGCGACCGCTATCTTGGGCATTATACAGTCCTTACGGATACCTTAATTTTACATTCTGCGTATCGGCTTGCGCCTACGATCAACCCGGCCAAAAAGATTGGGGACTACTGTAGCTGTGTTCTGGATTGTTGGGAATGGGTGCCGATTCAGGCACATTTCAGTATAGTCTCTAATTGCAAATTTCACCAATGAAACTGGACGCGATCAGCACATCTAAACAGAGTACAAGAGCTGTCAGTGTCAATATTCCTAAGAAAATAATGACACTGACAGCCCTTAAACGTGGTTTACGTGCTGATCGCGTTCAGTTTCATTGGTGAAATTCGCACTAAGTGCACAAAAAAGGTTCTCAGGTAGTGGTGGCCACTTATCATGTGGGCCAACTCTTTCGCAAGCATTTTAAATGTCAATTTCAACAATGAAGCTGAACGCGGTCAGCACATCTAAACTGCGTTCAAGAGCTGTCTATGTCAATATTTCATAACATTTATGACACTGACGGCTCTTGAACGCGGTAAAGATGAGCTGATCGCGTTCTGTTTCATTGGTGAAATCCGTTATAAATGTTTAAAAAGTGACTTCGTATTTACCCGACTGCGCGACAGCATAGTCAGGGTTATTGTTTAATTATTATTAACATACTAACCGATTTATTAAGCTATTTTAAAGATAAATACAAAAATAAAATATTTTTTAAATTATATTTTTTATAAAATTGAATGAATTTACTTCCTAAGAAATACATTTCTTGTTCTCATATTTTAAGTGTTTTTCTGTTCGCCATTTTTATTTTTTTGACACCATATACCGTGGCTTGTGTGCTAAATCCTAATAGCAGGAGGATTTATTATCGAGTACTTAGCACATAAACTTCCACAAACATACTGTGGTGAAAACTGCAGTAAATCCATCAAGCATATGCAATAAAATATGAATACGTAGACAAGCCGCTTTTTTAGAAAAGGATTGGTTGTCTGGTCACTGGTGTGAAGTGGATAAAACACACATTTCCCATGGAGATTAGTTTCTGGTGCAATAATAAATTTATTTATTTTTCACTCAAGTTAATCATAGTTTATATTAAAATGGTTTGAAGATGGGAGACAGGAGAGCCTATATTAAGTAAAACCTGTGCTGTGGGTTTACTGGTCTCCTTATCTCGAATACATTATTTTAAAACATTATTATTTAAGTAGCAGCCCAGAGTCTGGATTTGTACCCAGTTGATGGCAATAGGCTCGCCCCCTATTACATGGGACTTTAACATAACTGCCGAAATGTGGGTGGTCCTACAGGTACACCTCTGCCCAACTCTTCTGGGAAACAAGGCGTGGTGTTATGTGTTTTATGTTATTATTTTAAACTTCGCTAAGGACCAGAATTACAGTAGCGGGGAGCGCTTATCCATCGCTTTAAAGACGCTGTTACAAATGGGTAGTCAAATCATTACTTTTTTACACAAAAGCATGTTTATTAAATAAAATGATTTACATTATTAAAATGTTTTTTGGCCAAATTGTTGATAAATGTGCATGGTACGATTCTGAACTCCAATTATAATTTTAGATAGGTACAGTTTCTCAATAAATGTACCGGACTGAAAATTTTTACTTCGGTACATTTATTGAGAAAATATACATATTTAAAATTATATTTATAGTTCAGAATCATACCTTGCACATCAACAATTTGGCCAAAAAACATTTTAAGAATGCAAAGATTTTATTCAATAAACATACTTTTGTGTAAAAAAGTAATGATTTGACTACCCATTTGTAACAGCATCCTTAAGTAATGGGGAAGAAAACTGATAATTTTTTCGGCGGGTGTCGCTGGAATCGCTTGACTCACAAAAATGACATTAGCTGTCAAGTTACATACAAAACTTGTCTACAAAAAACTTTGGATGGCATCTGACAAAAAAATGCTGCGTTTTCGCGTAATCTGTTGTAATAACAATGGAAATCATTAATTTCCTAAAGCCTTAAGATTAAAAAAATATGGGAAATGTACGACTAAGTTACGCAATTTTACAGCTTCCAAAAATTGAGGATATGTTCATATCCATCTATCATCAGTTTCATGGTGCTGAAGTATCCCACATTTCAAATTACGATCAAATGATTCGATTCTGTACCAGATTTAATTCAAATTCAGATTTAATGTCTAGGTTATGTTCGTAGCTTATGAAACATCGAATATGTTATAAAACTACTGTGTAAGTACGTAAAAGTTTGTAATTACTACGATAATTAATGAACGACATGTTGCTATTTATAAAATTGGGTAATTTGCTTCAATTATTAACAAGAATATCTGCTGACCAGATCCGCTTTTCGGCCTCTTAGCTCCTCAGCACTTCAATTCAGCTTTTATTTGAGGTACTGTCCACGTTGAATACATTGTTCGTTCTATTAACAAAAAACACACGCTAGTTAATGTTATAATTATTTAAAACCCGAAAAACATTGAGAGATTACAGTGCGGTGTTGAGTCGAGCGATAGCAGCGCCACCTGTTCATAGCTTTGCGATTTCTTTCCCATTAAATAAAGGTAAAAAAAACACGTGTCTGATTAACCGACTAAACGTAATACCTGTCACTTATCGTCGTGCTACGACACAGTTGTACTCTTCAATTTAGCAACTTTATAATTCGATGTATAACGTTGCTAAATTGAAGAGTAGGTAAAACTGTGTCGCAGCTTGACGACTGAAGTGACAGGTATTACGTATTAACCAGACACGTGGTATTTTTTGTTTACCTTTATTTAATTACCTAAAACGATGGATTATAGTGACAATCATAATCACGTAAGAAATAGCAGTAACAAAAGTATAATAAGTATGTGGTTGTTTGTGCAATGTTCTATATCCCCCTTGATGCTTAGTGTCAGTATCTCGTATAAAGCCGTGTGTCCGTTGTCCGCAGGCGTGGGTGGCGGCGCGCCGGCCCCGCACGTGAACCCCGCGTTCTTCGCGCAGCAGCCGCCCGTGCAGCCGCAGCCCGCCGTGCAGCCGCCACCGCAGCCTGGCCCGCCTGGTAAGTCCAGTCACGACCTTTAATATATTACTATGGACAGCTCGCAGCTGAGGGGCTTGTGGCTAAGTAATAACAGCCGCTCGGGTGTATCGATCAGGTTAAGCCACGCTTGCCGCGGTTGGTCCGTAAAGGGGTAACCATATTTACATATCAAGACCCCTCCGTGCCTTGGAAAGCACGTTAAGCCGTTGATCCCGGCTGTCATTCGTGGTTCTTTGGCTGTCGTTACGGGTCGTCAGAAACCCGAAAGTTTGACAACCAGTCTTACCAAGCGGTATCATATTGTCCAGTAACTGGGTTGTGGAGGTCAGATAGGTAGTCACTTCACACTTGTATTCAGGTTAGACTGGAAGCCGACCCCAACATAGTTCGGTAAAGGCTAGGCAGATGATGGACAGTTCGCAGCTTAATAATATGTAGTTTGGTTAAGGTCGGCTGCAAACCGTGGTATACTGTATATTCGTTCGTTCGATTTTTATTCAGCGAACTCCGACGATTTTATTTCGTTTCCTGTAACAGGAAACGAAATAAAATCGTCGGAGTTCGCTGAATAAAAATCGAACGCTATCGTATCTTCTGTTTAACTAAATATACTGGGACGCACTTAAAACAATTACTACTGCATTAAATAGCTTCCACGAGTCTTAATCTTGTGATGTACATTCGGCGTCCACCCTTCAGCCGTAGCTACTACCACTTTTTTTACTTTCCGATACTATAGGGTAAGAAGTACTTCAGACTGGTATCGACTGACGACCAGCAGCGTATCAACTTGGAAGGACTCTTCTATTTAACAAAGGACGCTGTTACAAATGGTTAGTCAAATCATTACTTTTTTACACAAACATATGTTTATTAAATAAAATGCTTTGCACTCTTAAAATGTTTTTTGGCCAAATTGTTGGTAGATGTGCATGATACGATTTTGAACTATAAATATAATTTTAAATAGGTACATTTTCTCAATAAATGTACCGAAGTAAAAATTTTTAGTCCTGTACAATTATTGAGAAACTGTACCTATCTAAAATTACATTTATAGTTCAGAATCGTACCATGCACATCTATCAACAATTTGGCCAAAAAACATTTTAGAATGTTAAACATTTTATTTAATAAACATGCTTTTGTGAAAAAAGTAATGATTTGACTACCCATTTGTAACAGCGTCCTTAACCGGATGTCGTGCGTGATTTAGTATTTAGACTAAATTTTAGAGACATCAATTTGAAACTGAGGCATCAGCAGTGGAATGAATACAATCAGTTGAAATGTTACTTTCACACTCTTTCCTAAACTTATTTTATTACATGTGTGTGCAGGTCCGGGAGCGCCATACGGCCACCCCGCGCACGGCGCGCCACCGCCCGCGCAGGGCCCGCCGCCCGCACAGAGGCAGCCTTACGGAAGACCGCCACAGGTGACTTATTTTAGCCAAGTATAATTATAAAGTTAACAAAAAATATTTTGTTGCCAACTTTAAATACAAGAAATTGAGAAATTGATTAAAATCCGTTGAGCAATCGACCAAAATTCACATGTTCATGCACTTTAATTAATGATGGAACGCAAGGTAATTTGTTCATGGCCAAGTCGTATAGGTAATAGGTAGGTAATACGGGCTGGTATCCGCAATTCCACGACAATGCGCGTATTTTGCGTATAGTGGCCAAGTTGCATAAACTTGCTTGAAAAGATGGGCAAAGACCGTCACTTACTGGTACCTTAGCCGTCGCCGTCGAGGTCGTCTGCGGTTTCTGGACAGACGCAGTCAGGCAGTCAGAAACTACAAAAGATAAATAATAGTTTAGCTAAGAAGGAGAAATCACCTGGGCAGCCTTTGCCCAGGTGATGGATACAAAGAAAATTATTGAAAAATAAGCTTATATTTAGTGATAGTGTTTCTTTATGTGGCCTATATGTGGCAGATAATTGATAAGTTCTAAGTTGACCGTCGTCTCTGCCGGTCATATTATCTGTGTGGCAGTTTCGTATAGGACGATGCGTCTTATAAACGCACGGATATCGTATGTAAATACGTAATGTACGTTTGATTTTCATCTTCGCCGTCGTGCCTGTATTCAACGTGTGCTTCTTCTACAGAACTACCCGCCAGCCGCAGAAGCCGGTCGCGGTGGGCACCACGGGCCCGGCATGGGCGGCGCGCACGCCCCACACCCCGCGCACGCGCCACACGCGCCGCACCCTGCGCACCCGGCGCACGCGCCGCACGCCGGCATCAGCGAGGCGGAGTTCGAAGAGGTCATGTCTCGCAACCGCACCGTGTCGTCCAGTGCTATCGCGAGGGCTGTTAGTGACGCTGCCGCCGGAGAGTACGCGTCGGCTATTGAGACGCTCGTCACGGCTATATCGCTCATCAAGCAGAGCAAGGTGGGTTTTTACCGATTCGACTTACTATTAAGATGGACTCTAGTAAGATACTACGACAAAATTATCGTAAAGCCTATCGTACCGTTTATGATGCACAAGGTGGCTCGCGATTTTTTTTTTTTTTTTACGATTTTAGCAATTTGTAGGTCAGTGTCGGGTTGTATATTGATCAAAATATGATTCGTGACCGTAACAAATAATTATGTAAAGATAACATTCTAAAAATTGCCCAAACGCTGAACAGAGGGATTTGTCGGCCAACTAGTGTATAATTGACACGAATGCGCGACAGAGCGAACGTGTCGTTCCATACAAAGTGCGCGCTCCCCGCCTTACATTGCTAGTACCTGGACTGATCGCACGATTAGGAACTCTAAGTGCGGCAAAGAGTCCATGTTTAAAGTCACCGCACGCACACAAGTGTTGCAATAAGTATTTTCTCTCGCACATTGAAATAATCACTTTTTGTGGAAGGTCGTTCATTTTAACAATGGCTTATGTCTACTATGATGATGGTCCAGTACCATCATCATAATAGAGATTCACGGAATTTGAATTTCGCGGGCGCTTTCGCCAACCACAACAATCGTAGTAACTTTAGAAATGAAAACATGTGCATTCGGGCTGTCTACAAAACGCCACTGCTTCCGCATCAATGGCGTTGTTTAGGTCCTCAGAAGTGCAGGTATCATATATTACAAAGATTAATTATGTCATCATGATGAAACTGTCAGGTATACTAATTTATTCCTTTTAATACTAAAATATTTCAACATCTCCAGGTTGCCCAGGACGACCGCTGCAAGATCCTGATCTCCTCCTTACAAGATACACTCCACGGCGTAGAGACCAAGTCGTACGGTTCAGGTGAACGCCGCCGCTCCAGATCGCGTGACCGCGACGCACGCGCTCACCACCGTGCGCCGAGGCGACGCGAGCGTTCTGCGAGCCGGTACCGTGACCGCAGCCGGGATAGAGAGGATAGAGATAGGTGAATATATTAGTTTTATGTTTGTGCTTTGCTTTTATGCTTCGTGCTGTGTTTGTGACTAGATTGCTCGATATTGACAGTCTCAAATTCACAGGGCTTTAATTAATTGGTGAAACTTCATAGGTGTGATGGAAGAACTAAAAAAGAAAATAAAAATAATGGCCTATCTTTTGCATGCTCAACTATTACTATAGCATTTAAAGTATTAAAGTTATTAGCGATCGAAATCTTACATGACTTCGTCGGTCAGAAATATTAATCTTACCATCAGCATACACCGAGCGAAAAGACGTTATCACGTCAAAAAAATTCTAAAATCATAATTTCCAGGAATTACATCAGCTGATCTCGGGATGTCTTAGTGTGACGCAAAAAATAAAATTAAAACAAAAAAAAAACCTGTGCCGGTCGGGGAACCCCCGCCAAGAACGAAGTTCCCTCATGCTGTGTTCTCACGTATGATTTAAAACAACAAAATTTTCGCAGCCGCCGTCTTGGATTCCCTCGGAAACTATGAAAACGAACTCATGACGAAAAATTTTCGCAGCCGCCATCTTGGATTTTCATTTCGACTTCACTATCGACAAGCACCCTCGATAACCATCAAAACGACACCCATGACGAAAAATATGAAAATTTTCACAGCCATCGTCTTGGATTTACATTTTGACTTCACTATCGGCTTTAGCACCCTCGTAAACCATGAAAACGACGATTTCCATAATGAAAAATTTGATCATTTTCGTAGGCGCCATGTTGGATTTACATATTGATTCTGACCTCTATTGGTTTTAACACCCTCAAAAACTATGAAAACGACACCCATGACGAAAAATTTGAAAATTTTCTCAGTTGATATCTTGGATTTTCATTTTGACCAAATTCACACTTTCTATCGAGAGAGAGAGAGAGTTGTCAATTCGGAAGAAGAAAGTCGCATGGCATACAAATATGTACGCTTTTTCGCGTGACGATTTCTACCTGTCAAGTCTACAGCAAGCCACGTTAAATAACTTCGTTCCGATTACGTTGTATACATGTTTTTTGTAACGTTTGTTGGTACTGGTACTGCAGATACCCATCATGAGTGTGAAGTTTCGCTAATAGGGATGAAAACTAAATTTTTTTTTGTCCGTTACGTATATTATTAAAAAATATTGGACACGTATTTTTAATTTTTTTACGTAATAAAGATTACGGTGGTACATTGAGCTAAAATATGGCGTGACGTCATGCCTAGTTAGATTTTGGACGTAGAAGTGACGTAGCGAGCCTCCACTCCATAATTTTAATGTGTGATAATGATAACCAAGTCATTTTTTAATATGATAAAGCAATAAATACGTGTCTAATATTTATATATTATCTGACTGACGGACTATATAATTTCTTTTTTTTTACCCAGGCATCATCCATATTCATATAAAAAAGTACCTGTATGATCGATCGACCGTAGTTATGTCTCACCCTATCACTTCTCATTCACTCACGAACATTTAAATGGAGTTTATGGAGTTATATCTTGCACTTTTTACACATTATAACGTTTCTAAGCATATAAGTTTATAAGCTGCAGGAAGTATGAATATAAGCCTCTGCGTTACGCACCTTGTGTTACACTGCTGATGTGTTCGTTAATTCTCCTTCAGAATTACAGAACTTGCCAAAATTGCGCAATCTGCATGCGTACGTCAGATTATTCGGGCATCTTAACATTACTACACATTCATACAACGTTACTACGTTCGCGTTCATTTGACGGTCGTCTAACGCAATAAGATGTCCACATTTTGTTGTAACTTTTGAACCCTCAACATGCCCAGCATGACGACGTTTTGTCGACGGAATAATAGACATTGCCATGCTTAGACCCGTAGAATGCGTACAAATATTTCTACTATCTGCCATTTTGTCTATTCTTCCGTCTGCAAAACCTGTTAGTATGGCGGACATGCTAAGCGTGCTAATGCAGAGAAAACGACAAGGAAAAATATTAAAAAGCAAACGACTACGAAGATATAGTAGATAATAGACTATTTATTTATCCATTTAACGCGGAAAAGGGGCTCGCGTCATACGCGCGTATGACGCGAGCCCCTTTTCCGCGTTAAATGAACGGCAGCGCTTGATGTAATTCATTATATGAAAATTCATAAAATTTTATTGAACGCCCAAAACGCAGCGTACAAGACGCGCGCCCAGGGCGCCTGTTATAACTAGAGTCTAAGGTGTATTGCGCGTTCTACGAATTCAAAACATACGTCATATTAGTAATCTGGATATTACAAAAAGGTTGGTATACTTTAGTAAGTAGAATTACAAATACACAGAGAGAAACATTGTAATGACAGACAAACAAAAATGCAGCAAACTCGACATGGCGGCAGTGAAACTTACTACCTGACCTATGAGACGATGATAGAATAACTCTCGAAAACAACCAATCAAAATGCAAAGAGTAAATATAATAGCGTCATCAATGCAAGAGGGCTAACTAGGTAATACGATCATTAGGAGAGTTTTGTATCCTGCTGGGAATTGTGTAAAGACAGGCGGGTAACGTAGCAATATTCCTCTAAAGTATTACTGACGCTATGCCCTTGCTTGCAGGTACAGAGAACGCTCGAGGGAACGTGATCGCGATGCGTAAGTGTCGCGCATTTCTACACGTTCGCTATCTTCACGCACGTTTACCTTTGGCGTGAACAGTATTCTAGGTTTATTTATGTCTGGCTGATACATTCGATGTTTTCTGCTTTGGTTTATAATTTTCAAGTTCCTTAGACCTTGACTGTCCCGGTATCTAGCGATGGTAGAAGATCCAATGTATACTGTACCTATATTGACAAAGTTGCGTCGTGTATATGCTTGTCGAGCTTTGGTATGAAACTATTTGGTGTGATTTTTTTCCCTAGACTTAACATTAATTGAACACTATGAAAACAGACGTCATTAAGGGTGTTAATATCTTTGTTTCAGGTATTACAGGGATTACCGTGAGCGTGAACGCGATCGCTCTCGCTCCAGGGAAAGGGAACGTGCTGACCATTACAATAGGGGCCACAGTCGCGAAGAGAGGTAAGCACCTAAGCACTTCATGTTTATGTTGCCAGTACATGTAGTTAGTTGATTTTTAATCATACAGAGGCCTATTACTGAGCTCGCACGCTACGGTACCGGCGTATTTTTGAAAATAAGATAGCCAGTGTGAGAGAGAGAGTGAAGTCTGGGGGGTTTGGCGTCTCACTCATGAAGCACAGTGGTGTGTTTCCAAAGCTATAATCAATACTGTACTTGGTTTCACCAGTTGGCTTTAGACTGAATGCCACACTAAAAACAAAAAATAATAATATATCTAGGTAGTTGTTATTTATTATTAACCTAAATTCTCGTAGATGTGACTAATAATAGCTTGAGGATAACATTTAACTTACTTATCATCAGCTCTACCACCAGGCCGCGCAAGTCGCCCGTAGAGCCCGCGGCCGAGACCGGCGGCGGCGACGCGACCGGCACCAAGAGCCGCACGGCCTCCGCGCCCTACTACGACGAGCGGTACCGCGAGCGACGCGACCGCGACCCGCCACCCGCAGACCGCGACCACGACCGCGCCCACCGCCGGGACGCCCGCCACTAGCACACTCATTACACTGACACGATCCTAACTCTTCGCACACTGTTCTATCAAATCGAGTCTCTCCAGACAGATGCAAGACTACGATCAACAGCTCGTGATACAATAGAGAAACTACATGAACAAGCGAAAATAGATAAAAAGAACAGACATGTGCATTTTGTTAAATAAATCTGATATATATATATGAACAGTTCTTTATTGCGCTTGAGCTCCAGTGTTGTGACAGCCATACATGCTAAGGTCTTAATATTGTGAAAACATCTATAATCTCAATTTGGAACTAAATGGCTTGTTAGTCTAGTGTGGTATGATGTAGTCCGTTAGATCGTACAACGAGTCTTCTGGAGCAATAAGATTACTTTCTAAAGCTTCTGGTATTATGTTAAATAAGAAAAGACGAGGATTAAGAGAACTAGGAAATACCGGTTTGGTATTAAATTTTATAACAGAATTCGTTTTTCTATTTTGTATTGGATTGGAAATGGCTATAAAAGTGGCTATTACTGTAAGTGTGCGTTTAAGACAACTGTGTCTAAATGCCTTACATTTTAAAAGCAATTTGTACTGAGATAAGTTGACGACGTTGTAGGTAACTGCTATAGTAATTGGCCACGCTTTAGTAATTGGCCAGTCGTTAAAAAAGAGGTAGGAACAAGCTAATGCAAGCAAGCAAGACCAAAATATTATTTTGGTCCTTTTCATTCATGAGCTTGCTTGCATTACCTTGTTTCTACCTCTGTTTTAATGAGTGGCCAATTAATAAAGCAGTTACCCTATATTTTTTCTTATTCGCTTGCGTCCTAAATAGTTGGAGCAGGAGTAACCAAAGGATTATAATATTAAAATCCGCTTTTTTAAATAAAATATAATACATATTATAGGTAATTATATTATTGCCTCCTAATTAATTCTTTGCCGAACAGCTGTTTTGTTACTAAAAGTTACCTAGAAAGCAAAATTATCCCATAATTCGCAGAAAATATACTAATTTGACATTCCAAAAATATATCTTGCTTCCTTGACGCGTTTAAACCACAATTATCTGTGAATTTTTTGACTATTCGTATTTAATTTTCAACCATGTGTATCCTGCACTAGCCAATGTATTTTATTATTTTCTCTTATGAATTTAATTCAATTGTTTTTTTTATGAGGTTGCCATGGTTTTAGTTTAAATCATAGTCATTTTATTACTGTAACTGTATTTTCTTGAGGGTTCAATCATTATGTTTTCAATAGGGAATCTATCAGTAATACTGTAAGGTTAGTCACGTAAGTTTTAAGATATTCTTATTTATGGCTTGTTCCATATGATTAGATTATGATTTAATTTAAATAAATTGATGTAATTCATAATGCAATCGTTGTTTTGAATTTATCATGCGCCCCTGTTTTACAGCTTGCTATGGTTTCTCTTTACACTAAAGAGTGCAGATGTATTAGGTCTTAACCTATGAAATTGCCGTTCTGCAGTACTGGCCATTTCAAATAAAAATATTTTTTGTTTGGCTAAGAATTCTAATTTCAAATTAATTTTATTTTAAAAACATGGATTTTTTTTCCAAAAGTAGTCATTTGTTTATTGATTAGTGTTACATTTTCATCGCATTTCAATCTTTTTCGTCATCATGGATACGTTAAAAATTCGAGTAATTATGGAATATAAGTACCGTCATGGCAGCAACGCGGCACAAGCGGCACGCAACATCAACGACGTTTACGGAGCTAACACTACAAACCAACGCACCACTTGTTATTGGTTTGCTCGCTTCCGTTCTGGAAATTTCGACCTGAAAAATAAACCTCGCGGTCGTCCGAAGACTGGTCGACAATGACGAATTAAAGGCGATTGTGGAAGCTGATGATACACAATCTACGGCTGAATTAGCAGCAGCTTTCGACGTTAGCGTCAAAACAATATTGGTCCATTTGCGTCAAATTGGCAAGGTAAAAAAGCTTGACAAATGGGTGCCCCACGAACTCAATGATCGCCAGCGCGAAGTACGCGTCGAGACGTGCCTTGCACTGCTCAACAGACACACAAATGAAGGAATTTTGAACCGCATTGTTACCTGCGATGAAAAATGGATTCTGTTTGATAACCGCAAGCGCTCAGCAAGTTGGTTGGATCCTGGTTCAGCACCTAAACAATGCCCTAAACGAAAACAGGTACCCCTAGAAAAGTGATGGTCACTGTTTGGTGGTCTAGCGCCGGTGTGATTCATCACAGCTTCTTACCAAACGGGGTGAGCATTACTTCAGATGTGTACTGTGAAGAACTGAACACAATGATGGAGAAGCTGGCACATCTCCAACCAGCATTGGTCAAGCGCTCGTCTCCGCTGCTCCTGCACGACAACGCGCGACCTCATACTGCACAGCAGACGGTCTCCAAGTTGCAAGAACTGGGGTTGGAAGCTCTCCGTCATCCGCCCTACTCACCAGACCTTGCGCCTACAGACTACTACTTTTTCCAGAATTTGGATAACTTCTTGGCGGGAAAAAAATTCAATACCCGAGAGGCAGTACAAAATGCCTTTGAAGAATTTGTTGCCTCCCGTCCAGCTGATTTCTTTAAGAAGGGCATCAATAAACTGCCACTGCGTTGGCAAAGATGCATTGATTGCATGGGTGATTACTTCGATAATACAAATAAAAAATGCATGAAAAAAATTCGTTTAAATTTTTTCATACAAAACGGCAATTTCATAGGTAAAGACCTATTACATAAACGTCGTATCACATAGAATAATTTCTCTATGCAAACTTCGGAGATAAGCGGGGGGAGGTATTTTTTTTTAAATGTGTGAGAATGTGCAAACAGCGCTCTTTCATATGATACCCCACATGCCCTAGTAGACCCACTTTGAATCTTTCAGTCCCTGTTGCCAAAAAACATATATTTTAATTTTTTTCTTATTTGCAAAATAGTTGGGCAAACGTCATCTGAAACTGTTCCAAATTTAAAGTTGATAGCATTGTAGTTCTTGAGATATCCAGCTGTGACAGACAGTCGCACCATAAGGGTTCCTTTTTACCACTTTGGTACGGAACCCTAGTACGCCCATTTATGCGACATATTTCGAAACTCGCAAGTAAATCAAAACCTATAGGGTACTTCCCGTTGACCTAGAATCATGAAATTTGGCAAGAAGCAAGGTCTTACAGCACAAGAAAAGGAAAAAGTCCTAAAATTGTTAATTTGTAATTTTATCACAAAAAAATATGTCAGTCTGTCAAGACCCTTTTTCTCAAGAACGCGTGGAGGTATCAAGTTGAAATTAATATCAAATAATATTTTTTAATAGGTTGGTGAAAAAGTTTCTTCGCATTTTTTAAGAAAATTCAAAACATTTTTTACTATACATTATTTACATTTATCTAAAGTATGTAGGTACCATTTTGTTCGATAACTTTTTGCCATCTTGTAGGTAGGGACATGATCCCATTGCTATAGAAATTTTGGGACTTCTGATCAAAATACAGCGACAAGTGGTTTTGGCAGTCCTCTCGTGATGTCAACCTGACACTGCCTAAAGAATTCTGAAGAGACAGAAACAGGTGGAAATCTGAAGGTGCAAGGTCAGGTCTATACGGCGGATGCATTAACACCTCCCAGCCAAACTCTCTTAATTTTTGCTGAGTGGCTAAAGATGTGTGAGGTCTAGCGTTATCATGATGAAAAACCACACCCCTTCTGTTGATTAATTCCGGGCGCTTTCTCTCAACTTCTTGCTTTAATCTCATCACTTGTTCGCAGTAGAGTTCAGAATCGATGCTCCTGCCTGGTGGTAACAGCTCATAATGAATAATGCCCTTCCAATCCCACCACACACACAGCATCACCTTGTTGCGAGTTAACCCGGGTTTCGGCACAGTCTGTGAAGCCTGACCGGCCTTTGACCACGACCTTCTTCGCACGTTCTTGTCGTACGTGATCCACTTTTCATCACCAATTATCAATTTCTTCAAAAATGGTTCGGTTTCATTACGTCGTAATAAAGAATCACAAATGAGTACACGGTTCATTAGGTTTCTTTCAGTGAGCTCGTGAGGTACCCAAATATCGAGCATTTTTGTGTACCTAGTTTTTTTCAAATGCGCCAAAACTGTTTTGTGGTCAATTCCCAGTTCTTCAGCTACGTCCTAACTACTGATATGCCGATCTTGCTCCACTTTTTCAAAAATGGCATCCATTTTATCCGTAATAGGGCGACCAGAGCGACGTGCATCTTTGACATCAAAATTTCCGGATTGAAAACGCTTAAACCAAATTTGTGCTACTCTCACAGACACTGCACTGGGTCCATAAACATCGCAAATTTTTTTCGCGGCTTGCATTGCATTTTTACCTTTTTTGTAGTAAAATTTTAAAATGTATCGAATTTCTTCATTAGATTCTCTCGTCTTGACAGTACGAAAAACAAATGAAAATCACACATTTTCCTAATTTGAATTTGGAATTATGTTCTTTAAAATTTAAACTTTCAATGATACCAAAACCAGCCAGATACAAATAGTATAGCCAAAGAGATTTTATTTTAAGTTCATACATACTATAATGCGAAAAGACTTTTTCCCCAACCTAATATATAATATTTTTATAAATGTACATTACATTACATTTCATATAATGCAAAATCTGCATAAAAGCATATAAACCCTGTCTCCTAAACTAGGATAGCCTGTATTCTAAAAGACAGATAAAGAAATACGTAAGTCTATAGTCCCTTAAAGTTCTAAAAAAATTAAGCTTCTAAGTCAACGCAATACAAAATAAGGACATAGGTATATGCGACATATATTGATACTCGCAAGTAAACCAAAACCTAAGTACCTACAGTACTTCCTGTTGACCTAGAATCATGAAATTTGGCAAGAAGCAAGGTCTCACAGCACAAGTAAAGGAAAAAGTTCAAAAACTGTTAATTTGTTTTTATCACTTAAAAAACTTTATTTTTGGACACAATAATGTCTGTTTTTTGGATAAATTCTTTTCAACTACGGAACCCTTCATTGTGCGTGAAACCACATGCACTTGACCGGTTTTTTTAACTTGGTACTGAGTCAGTCAGTTCGCAGCACGCTACCATTTCCCGCAATTTCTGTGATCGTGGGAAATGGTAGCGTGCTGCGAGCGACGCTAACGGCGACCTGAGTATGCCGAGTGGCGAGTACGCACCGAGTGCATGTTTATACTTACCTGCCAACTGCCAAGTGGGCAACGGAGTCAGTGCGGGGAAGCGCGGGGGTGGGCACTGGGCACTCTGCACAGATCATATTATATGATCTGTGGCACTCGGTCTAGTAAATAGAACAATAGTGCTATTCTGTAAAAATCTTACCTTGAAAACTTAGGCGAAGTGAGGTACTCGTATCTATAGTGGCAATCCCTAGCCTAAGGTGCAATGACAGCTCACTTCACCTACGTTATCACGGTGAGATTCTTACAGAATAGCACTACTGGGTCCGAGTGGCTGTCTCGGCCTTTAACTCGGCCGAGCGCTCGGCTGAGCACACGGCGATGTGTTTACACGTACCGAGCACTTGGCCGAGAGCACTGTCTCGCCCTCGGCGCTCGGTACGTGTGAATTGTGATCAAGGCATACCTAAGCCATATCGCTGTCCCAAAGTTTACAGAATAAAGTTCAGTATACAGGCACGATGTTTTAAAATCATGATCAGAGAGCATAAACATTGTTTTGTATAAGGTCATTTGTGAGCATCAAGATAACAGGATCAAGTCCCCAATTGAAAAAAATGTAAAAAAAAAATCACAAATGTATCACATTTAAGTGTTTGTACTGCATATATGTACTATTTGTACCCTAAACAAGACATTTGTACCTCTAAAGGTAAAGGAAGAATGTCAAGACGTCACTGGTCCCGCCACTGGCGTCAAGTGGCGGGACCAGAAAGCGCTGGAAGTGCTACTCAGAGGCAGGTAATTCACACCCGAATACTTAATACTACATATGTACAGGTATATACTCAATTTTCAATACAATTCAGTTTGTCTAGCCTTTTCCCAACTATGTCGGGGTCGGCTTCCAGTCTAACCGGATGCAGCTTTTTCAATTTTCAATACAATTGTAAGTGCCAAATTAAAGTTATGTGATTAAAACATTGGTACCGCCAATTTGATGATTCATGTTATCGCTGAATTCATATGAAAATCATTAGAGCTCGTGCAAAATCAAATGTGGAAACTTAGTACCGCCTAAGTAGGTACAGTCAACAAAAGAGATATCTAGGCTGGGTAGAGTAACATATTTGTATGTGAATTGCTTCATGTTCAATTTGTAAGTACATTGTAAAACACCAACACAAAATTGTATATTGTAACGAAATTGAACATGAAGCAATTCACATACAAATATGTTAGTATACCCTGCCCAGATATCTCTTTTGTTGACTGTACATGAACGTGTGTAATTTTCATATTCATAACCTTAATAAGTACATCAATAGTTATCTATCATTCATCGTTATCACAAATGAAATGAACATGGACACCTATGCAGAAATGAAACAACCCAATTTTTTGTGTTTTGATAATTATATTATCTAGGTAGGTATATTATACATTGATCCAACTCCAATTATAACTGTGGCCTTTAGTGTTTTAATGATAGAAATTACCTGTATAATAAAAAGAAAGTTTGATAAGACTTATTTTTGCGCTTATTAAACAATTAGGCACAGTGGCGTTAATTTCCGGTCGACCACTCACAAGGCTAAAATCGATTGCACCTGGCCGGGGCTCGGGCGGCGCACAGTGGGACGAAAATCGAGTTTCATAGACATAGACCACTTACAATTTTTTTTGACGTTTTCTTGCTAGAAACCAATGCAGACCAGTTAAAGAAGCCCCAAAATTATCATATATTTGTACGTCAGGTGATTCTGACGCGAAAATATTTTTTTAAAATAAAAAATGTATGGAGGAAACCAGAAAAATCCATTTTAATCGAGACTCGTGAGAGTGCCCGTTATATCCTGTAGTATGATTTTTGTCCTTATTTTTTACTATTTTTTGACATATCGCACGCCCCTCGCACTCGATGGACTTTAGGTGAAAAAAAATGAAACGTATTTTTTATTATTATTTCATTTTATTCCGAGTATTTACGGTATGTAACGACCTATAAGTAGTAGTTAACACTCGGCCTATTGTCTAAAATATGCTACTTACTGCCTCCTTAGTGAGATTACCTGCTAATCCGCCATTTTTTAATGGTCTTCATAATTAATCCCTTACTAATGACCATACGTGATTAATCTAGAGAATGGGCTCGACAGATATTGTCCTTACTTGGTTTATCATTGTTGCTAATTTATTTAGTATTTTATACGTACTTATCAATAGGTTCCTATTAATCCTATTAACTTTGTGGTGGTTTTACTATGAAATACCTTTGAACACAGTTGCATTTACATATTTATGGTTCATCAGGGCTTACGTGTTGTAATGTTCTTTAATTGTTTCATCTATTCTACTAATTAGTGCTCATTAATACAGGGTAATATTAGGTTAGTATAAATACAGAGAGCATATTTACTTTAGTTAGTTGCTAACTATTTTCTGTTAAACATTGTGCCTGTCATAGCTGTGAAAATGGATAAATCAGTTTTAAAAACTAACTTGGACCTATTTGTGATTCTGAAAGTCTGGTAAGCTTGGAAATTACTTAAGACTGTTCGGAACTGTTCAATCACAGTTGGGTCTCAATTTGTCAGAAGAAGATCGAGACATTCTTCATGAATTTTGTCGAAGATTCAGTCAGTCTGTGTTAAAAAGATGGAAAGTAGCGAAATGTAACACAGATTATTTCCGAAAACATTACATAGATTGGTTGGAACAGAAAATTGAGTGGCCAACGTGTGCACTTGAAAATATAAGACCTCAGGAATCATTTAAAGACTATACAGAGAAATTTAAAGACTATACTCGGAGAACAGCGGAAAGGTATCCGGATATGTACAATTGGTACTATATGTCAGCAACGGTGCATAAGATCCTCATGCATGGTGCTGACGTAGCTAATGTAGCAATTGTGCCCATCGGATAACTTTCTGAGGAAGTTTCAGAGGCTCGAAACAAAGATTTCCGCAGGTACAGAGAGTTTCATGCTCGGAAGACAAGCAGGGTTAATACCAACCAAGATATTTTAAACATGATGCTTCTCACGTCCGATCCTGTCATTTCTTCTACAAGACCTGTACTCGATGCAGCTCGAAAAAAAAAGTTAAGTGCAGAAGCCCTAGAACTTTTACAAATTACTGCCTCCGATTTTCCAGATTTAGAGTTTGTAAATGTAGTCAACATTGATCCTCATACGGATACAGAATCCGAAACTGATGAATAGTTGTAAGAATATTATATTAATTTGTATATTTATGTTTTTTTTTTAATGTTGTGTGTTGTAGCATTTAAAAAGAAATTAAAATCTTATTTAGCTAGTAAAGCATATTATGATGTGAATGAATTTTGAATGAAATCATTTTAAATTGACATGCTCTTTTATAAATTAATTTAACTGAAATGAATGTACTTAATGTAATAATGTTTTTTTTTTTAATGATTTTGATTGAATATTATGGACCAACGTTGACATTATAATATATTATGTTTTTAGTTTAAGTAAATATTTGAATGTTTCACAATTTTTGTATTCCTATCGATTTATATATTATGAATTAATTATGTAATCAACCAAATTAATTTTATTTATTTATTTATGTCAGCATTTTGTTTTTTTTAATTCTAAACTTGTTTTAATATTTGCACACCATGACAATATGGTAAACATGTTAGCTCTACTCCATTTTATATCACCTTGCATGCATTGTTTTCTTCCTTTATAATTGTATGTACACTCAAGTTAAGCAAGTAAAGTATCTGAATCTGAATATATTCAAACACAATGTAAAAATTGATATCAATAATTGAAATGATGATGAATCAAATTTTTTCTAATACTAAGTAAATAAGCAACAATGATAAGCCAAGTAGAACGACCTCTGTCGAGCCCATTGTCTAGGTTAGTCACGAATGGTCATTAGTAAGGGATTCAAATATGAAGTCCATTATAAAATGGCGGATTAGCAGGTAAACTGTCATCAACCCGTCGCATGTCCAATTAGCAGACACAATAGATTTTTTATTGTTATCATACATGGTGTGCAATCGACATTTAAAGGGTTAAGGGGGCAGTAGTAGCATTTTAGACAATAGGCCGAGTGTTAAATACCACTTATAGGTTGTTACATACCGTAAATACTAGGAATATGATGAAATAATAATAAAAAATACGTTTTATTTTTTTTCGCCTAAAGTCCATCGAGTGCGAGGGGCGTGCGATATGTCAAAAAATAGTAAAAAATAAGGACAAAAATCATACCACAGGATATAACGGGCACTCTCACGAGTCTTGATTAAAATGGATTTTTCTGTTTTTCTCCATACATTTTTTATTTAAAAAAAATATTTTCGCGTCAGAATCACCTGACGTACAAATATATGATAATTTTGGGGCTTCTTTAACTGGTCTGCATTGGTTTCCAGCAAGGAAACGTCAAAAACAATTGTAAGTGGTCTATGTCTATGAAACTCGATTTTCGTCCCACTGTGCGGCGTCCGTAACTCCGTACGCTAAAAAAAAATAGACTACTCAATAACTCAAAAATTAAAACACTTCGTGAGAAAGATTTCTAAGGTGTCCCCGAAACGACATGATAAGATTGATACACATTGATCTCTACCAAATGCTATTGAAGCGATTGACAATATTATACAATTACAATCGATCGTTTCGGTCACTCATCTCGCAATTGAAAAGAAAATCACATTCCCTTAATTCTCGAATCAAAATTAATATATAGTCCTCCTCATCGATTTCGATAACGGCGACCCTTCGAAATCACTTCCTTGCAATAGTTATTTGTGCAACAAGAGAGCAAAGTCGTTTTTTGCTGCGAGTGCTGATTTTGAATCCTGAGTGTGGCGAGGGATTCAAAGGCACGAGATGCGAAAAAACTTTGCTCTCGTGTAACACACATAAATTTTCACTTCAGCAGCGAGAACACTTTAGGAGATAAAATAATAAACAGGAATAGATTGAAATAACTATTTATTGTGAATCAAAATAATTAACATTGTACCAATTCAATAAACTGGAACATTTTAAAAGTTAAAAGCAAAATTACTGCAATTCTGTAAATTAAAAGTTTTATTTGGCAACGTTATAGTTCCATTGAGTTGTTTGATTATCTGGGGTTAAGGTTTCTGTTTCGGTGGCGGATTCAGAAGAAACAACGGTGAACGTTGGTGACTCTGATCGGCTTTCTGTATAAGTACACTGTGCGTCGTTGGAAGTGGATGGGCGTGGGTGAGACCAAGGATCCGAGGTCGAATTCAGACTTATTGTTTCCACTATACGCTTACAGATTTTCTACTTATTTTCTATTGAGTCTTCAATAAAGCCTTCAGCAACCGTATTGGACTTCCACCCGCCGTGACGTTTTAAAGTGGTGAGATCGGCTCCGGAATCAGCCAAGAGCGTTGCCGAAGTTCTCCGAAAGCAGTGACCCGTGTATAGCTGAGGCTCTTTCAGTTTTAAGAAAGTGGCAATTTCTCGCGGTATAGCACCTATTTTATTTACCTACTCCCATAGGCTGTCTTGAGCATTTATTATTATGGTATTGTATGAAAAATCGGTCGGTTTTTAGGTATATTGGCTGGACGTCAATTTTGGTATTTTTCTACAATAGTTACATATTCTTCGCGTACGACAATAGACCTGTCAAGGTTCGTCTTCGTATTTTTCAATTTTACTAACAGTAATTTATCTGAATGCTTTTCGATATTAATAACTGTTAGTAATAGCTCGTTATTGCGACACGCTCCACTAATTCCTATGATCAGTACAACCTGTAATGAAAATATTACATAATTAATATGCATAATTTAACATTTACAGCATCTTTTACATATCGTAATAAATATTTTAACAGTATTACTAAGTCAGACTAGGATTCATTGCGCCTCCAAAAATTAGTAGTAGGCAGTAGGTAAGTTACTTTATACATAACAGTCTACACACAAGTTTTAATAACTAACAACATAGATTCATAGGTACCACTTAGTTCACTTACTTTAGCGGCAAGAAAATTGCAGTCCGGAGCTTCATTAAGAAATTTTTCTATGTTAAGGGCCGTGATATTTTGGACTTTTTAGCCTTATGCCCAATTGACATTACTTTTAGAAAAGATACGAGTTTTGAGTATGTTTCAATATGCACGTTATGTTTTGTTTCTAAAGTAGCTTTCAACATTGAGTAAATACTCCATATTGTAGATGATCGCCTCGTCTGTGATAAATCTAAAAAAAAAGATAGCAACACCGTCTCCGAAAAACTGCTTGCGCCCTTTGTAAGTCTCCATTAATTGAAGACAAGGTATGCTTTCAGATATTTCTCGCGAGACTTCTCAGGTACCTAGGAAACTTAATTCTGCATTAATAACTTGTTTTAACTCTTCCGGTGTTAAAATACTGTTCTCGTCGCTAGTTTCACTCATATTTTACGCACAGATTAGGTACAGATGCATTTTACGATTTTTTTTTTTTCAGCTTCGGTTTGTGCATTTAGCCAATTTTAATATTTTTTAACTTATTCAACTCTACGCCAGCCACGCAATTTTATTCCCGCTCTTTTATTTAAATTAAGGCGTGTTCGGAAATAGCACCTGCTCTTGCACTGCTCTTTTATTATTCAAAATATAATACGTAGCATTATTGAAACTAGAAATAAAAATTTACAGGTTAAATATCACTTTTATTTGCAGTAAATACTTATTTTCGTTTAAATACAACAATATGTTAAAAATTCAATAAATTACATTAAAAGACATAATTTTCTTTTTGCAAAATTTCTTTATTTAGTACGAAATTCCGCACGTGTTTGTCTTTGAATTGTTTGTCGAATTCAAAATCGGAACTTCGAAAGGGCTGGTCTTTGTCTCTCCCCTTTTCTAATGGCGGGAAAGAGATAGTGTGTGAATGTTTCGAATTGTATGATTAACCCAAGGCTGAATAAGATATTCGCGGCTTTCTGAAAAAAAAAGAAAAAAAAGTTACTTGGTCTCACTCAGTGAGCAAAATCGCATTTTGCTCTCTGATTTCAGGCAGCAAAACCTACATGTTTGAGCTACTGAAGTGAAAAATTAATACCTAGGTACACACTTGGCCTACACACAAACACAACTTACACAACAAATGAAACAGCGACAAAAGCGGAATAGAAAGGTTGAAACCTATGTAAACGTGCCTAAGCCATTAGGTACTAACCTGAAGGATCCCACCTTACATTAGGCTAAACTGACCCTTTTGGGAAAGGCTCTACCACGTAATAAAATGATTTTCCTTATAATCTTTATGATTTATCTTTTGGTGAACAACCGTTGTTCAACCCGCACAGATTGTATCTAGTACACACGGCTACACATCAAGCTATACCTTTCCAGTTTACACTGACCTCTCATTGTAAGGAAATCTTATACAGTGCGAGATCAGCTTGTACTGGGAAATAGTATAGCTTGCTTGTGTAGCCGTGCGTACGTCAACACAGGAAAGAGCGTTTCGTACGAGTTTAACGTAGGTAAGTATTTTACTGAATTGACTGAAATGGCAGCAGCATCAAACCCATCCTAGTCTCAATGTCGGTCACAGCACTAGCCTAAGTTACCTTAGTACCTACCTACTATTAGCCGACGTACGCACGGACCATAGATATTAGTACATTTTGATACGAGTGGAGAATGTTTGTTATTGCATTCGAGGTGGAATTAACACCCGAGCCGTCGGCGAGGTTGTTTTTGAGCCGAGAACTGCAATAAAAAACATCCACGTGTACCAAACGACGTTTTTCAATACACTTAAAAAAAAAATTGTCATGAATTATTATGAAACTATAATTTAAATTTTCTTTTCTTTCCGCGCTTTGCTTTCGCCAGGTTAAAGGAGAAGCAAAGGTATAAAGCCAATAAACAGCCTAATATGAAAAATAGAAAATTCAAATATTTTTGAGTTTAGAACACAAATAAATGTTAATTTGTTCATTTTTTTTTATTGTAATGATCATAGTTTTTGATGATATTCTATTTATAAACATTATTTAAATATTCAAAAAATATTAACGCCATAAAACTCATATCTCTTTGCCGAGATTAAAAAAAAAAAACATTCACCTCCGAATAGAGAGGACCGTCTCGCGCCTGTTTCATTTTGACACTCGGCACCGGCAAGTGCCAAAATGAAACTGCCGCGAGACGGTGTGAATAGAGGCATTGAACCAATTTGGACTAAGTATAGGTATAAGTTGAAATGAAATGAATTGAAATAAAAAAATAAAAATTCTTTATTGTCGCCAGTTAATACATTAATCTTAGAGTAATCTAACATATGCATCGTATTTATGTATTCTACAAAAGGTACTGTTACTGATTCCCAAACTAAGCTTAGGTACGCTTGTATTTTGGAAATCAGTGTTCAGCCGCAGGAAGTATCACATAATAAAATACGAACAAATTGGCTTGAATGACGCTGCAGTAGACTTACAATTTATAATTTATAAGATAATTTTAGGTAATCTTATACTATAATCTAGTTTTAGTTTTCAGTTTTAGTTTTCCAATTTTAGATTAGTTTTATTTTTATGTTTAACAGAAGTGTGTGATCTGTGTTTGTGTGTGTGTGGGGTGAGTGTGTGTATGTGAGAGTTTGTTTAGAAGTATTGTATGATATATGTTACGCAATACATGCCAGTAGATCCTCCGTCCTCTGATAGTCCAATAGCTGAAGCCACTCAGAAACTTTACCTTTTAATTCGTGTCTGCTATGAGAAGTAATGTTGAGCTGCTTGTTTATGGTGTTATATAACTTACAACTTATGACATTGTACTGTCTTCTTGCGAAGGAGGTCTTGCATGGAACGCTAGACCTCCTTCGCAAGAAGACAGTACAATGTCATAAGTTGAAATGAAAATAAAATGAAATGAAATGATATTTATTTGCTTAAAACACGGTATAAGAAGGTGTTACAATACAAAATGTGATCATACATGTTTTGCTTATAATTTAAGCATGCAAATTTGTGCTGTCAACGTTGTTCTAAAAACTCCTTAATACTATAGAAGTTATTTTCATTTAACCACTTAAGCAATTTAATTTTAAATAGTCTAGAATTCAATGCTTTTAATGCCATTGGTAAAAGCTCGTCTAGTACAAGTGTGAATTGGTTACGCCGACTTCGTGAACATACCTCTTCTGCTGTTTTAAACAATTCTTTGTGTTTCTTTACAAACATACACACCTCATATACACACATCAACACGGTCTAGGGATATTTTTAAAAAAGCGAATTACTATCAATGTGTTAATTATTTATATGACATTTTTTTTTTTTTTTTTTTTTTTTTCCCTTGTTCTAGGGCTCATCAAAAGGATGGACCCTAATCGTATTACAATCTAGCCTTATAAATAGGCTAATAAGTAATTAAATTATAACCTAAACTATTAAATTGTTTTTATTAAGAATGTGTCCACTAACACTTTTCTTATTGTCTCTATTAAGGCGAATACACTTCGTTCTTGTGTTTGTTTGGCACATTTGTACTTTACACTATTTACTAACACTAAACACTAACTCGAACGGTTTTGTTCTTTTTAGTCTTCTCACTATGTTTGTGTGGTCGAGCAGCTGGATTGCCTCGACGTTCACATGCTGATGAAGTCTCTTTTCGTGAGTTTCTGCAAATTTCTAGATCACTTTTTCGATGAACTCAACTTTTAGGTCCCGATGTAGGTCATCATTTCGTATGTACCAAGGTGCATTTACAATTTCCCTTAGCACTTTATTCTGGAATCGTTGTATAATTAATATATTGGTCTGTTTGGTGCAGCCCCACAGCTGGATACCATAAGTCCAAACTGGCATCAGAACTTGTCTGTATAGCAACAATTTATTTTGCACGGACAGCATGGAGTTTCTTCCAAGCAGCCAATACATTCTTTTGAATCGGTGGTCGAGTTCATCTTTTTTCTTCTTGACGTGGGCTTTCCAGCGTAACTTTGCGTCAAGGGTCATGCCGAGATACTTGGCTATATTCTCGTATGGGACTAGTTTATTGTCAATGTAAACTGGAGAATACTGGTGTTTTCTGTTGGAAAAGTCTATGTGAACAGATTTGGATTCATTCAGTTTAATCCTCCATTTTTTGGTCCAGTCATAAACTTGATTTACAGCCATTTGAACCTTTTCTACTGCTTCTTTGTGGCTGTTTCCTACAGCCATTATGGCTGTATCATCAGCAAAGGTCCCAATCGTGTTTTGCTTTAATTCAGGAATATCGCAAGTGTATAGTAGGTACAGGACCGGTCCTAACACACTTCCTTGCGGTACGCCAGCGTTAATTTGTTTCAGTTCTGAGTAGGCGTCTTCTTGTCTTATTCTAAAGACTCTGTTCAAAATGTATGATTCTAATATATCTGCAAACTGCTTCGGTAACAGGCTCTTCAATTTATGTATAAGGCCTTCATGCCATACTTTGTCAAACGCTTGCGCCACGTCTAGGAATACAGTAGCACAAACTTTCTTGTCTTCGAGGGCGTTTTCTATTACGTCTGTGATCCTATGCACTTGATCGATGGTAGAGTGTTTTTCTCGAAATCCAAATTGGTGCTCTGGTATTATGTTTTTACTATCTATTATTGGTTTAAGTCGTTTGAGTAACAGCTTTTCAAATAGCTTGGACATGATTGGTAGTAAGGAAATGGGCCTGTATGATGATGCTTCGTGAGCCGGTTTCCCTGGCTTAGCTATCATTATTACTTCAGCCACCTTCCATAAGTCTGGTACACATTTTAACCTTAGTGCAGCATTGATAAGGGTCGTTAACTTAACCACACCCTTTCTAGGGAGGTTATGAAGTACTTCTCCTGTTATTAGATCGTAACCTGGTGATTTTCGTGTATTTATATTATGTTTTATTTCTCGTGCGACTTCTCTCGGTGTTACTAGTTTTATGGTAACTTCATTTTCTGATGTCCGCATATTAGGCAAAGTGAGATCTTCAATGATTTCCTCGTCGTTTGGTTGAAATATATTTTCTAGATGCTCTGCAAACCTCTTAGCTTTTTGCTCATTACTAATTGCCCATTGCCCGTTTGCACACTTAATTGGTGGGATTTGGGTAACCGGTCTTTTTAGGTACTTAGTAGCCTTCCAGAGGGAGTAATCAGTATTTAGGTCATTACTTAGATTCTGGAGATAGGTATTGGTTGAGTCATCTTTAAAGTTCTGGATTAGACTTCTTACTTTTTTTGTCAGGTTATTTAACTTTCGTTTGTCATCAGGGCACCTAGATTGATGCCACGTTTTTCTCTGCCTTCTTTTTTCCATAATGAGCTTCTTGATTCTGAAGGGGTACGTATTTCCCTTCGTCCTCTTATTGAAGTCAGGTGTATTTTCCCACGCTGCTTGCTGGATGTGCATTATGAAATTCTCTACTTCAACGTTTAGGTGTTCGGGTGTTTTTAGTGGGACCTTAAGGTCTATTTGATCATTCAGCCTGGTCTTGAAGCCCTCCCAGTCTGTACACTTATTGACAAGAGTGGGACTATTTTCTTTAAACAAAATGGACTCGCTAATTTCTAAATAGATTGCGGAGTGATCCGAGTTCATGTCATAGCTTTGTTCCAATTTTATATAACCAGTTGATAAATCCTTGGTAACGAAAAAATCTATTAAGTCCGGAATTTTATTTGAATCTGTTGGCCAATAGGTGGGCTTTCCAGTTGACATGACATCACATTTCAGCTCTCTTATGGCACTCAGTAGTTCTTTGCCTTTGGTAGTTGTTAGTCTGGAGCCCCAATACGTATTCTTAGCATTGAAGTCGCCTCCTAAGATAAATCTACTTCCAAGGCGAGTTAGAAAGCTCATAAAGTGGTCTTTTTTTATCGTATACCGTGGTGGACAGTAGATGGCAGATACTGTAACAGGATATTTTTTGGTTTGTAGACAAATCGCGACTGCTTGGATCTCTTTCTCTTCGTATTTAAACTCTTCATAGTGCTGAAGGTTTTCTTTTACAATAATGGCACTACCGCCTCTTGCATTATTGTCTGGGTGAAGTGCATGGTATACTTTGTACCCTTTAAACTTAATGTGAGATTGCTTTGTGAAGTGAGTTTCTGATATCAGGCACACATCAATTTTTTCTATGTCTAATACTACTTGTAACTCATTCTGATGTTTTTGTAACCCATTTGAGTTCCACGCCATAAGTTTCAGTGTAGTATTCATTTTTTTGGCTTAGAAGTAGCAGCTTTATTGCTATTTTCAATTTTTTTCAATCTCTCGTCAAATGATGACATTAACTTTAAGATTTCATTCAACTTTTTGTCACTGTCCATATCAGCCAAAGGCTCCTTCGCTATGCCTCTTTTAGCTACTTGGGCGTATGAGACGTTTTTAGCTATACTTTTTATTGTGCTTTGACTTCTTTTATACTGGCTGGTGCTTTCAACTCTTCCAGTAGGAGTATTTTGTTGAGAGGTTGTATTGTTGCCTTTCGATTTTTTGTTTCGAATCTGCTGGATTTCTTTAGCTACGACACATCCCCTGTAGTTAGCCGGATGTGGAGCTCCACAGTGGACACACTTTGGCTTTTCTTCTTTTGATTTTCTGCAATCCTTAGTGAGATGCTTGCCTGTGCACTTTGCGCACCTCGGTTCTTTGGAGCAGTACTTTTGCGTATGGCCGTACGCCTGGCATCTTTTACACTGAGGTACCAGTTTTGTGGATTTTAGCGGTTGTATTTCTACATTACATCCCAACACAGTTTTGATGGTATATATTTTGCTAGTTTCTTCATCATTTGAAAATGTTAGCATGAACATATTGAGTGGTTTTTTGGTTTTCCAACTCAATTTGTTGACTGCTTCTAGTATCTTGTAGCCTTTGCCACGCAAGTCTTCAACAATTCTCTCCGGAATGCATGTAAAATGCAATTTTTTTGCCATTACTCTAATTGGTCTCTCTTGCTTGTTCTCATACGAGTGCCAAAGACAATTGTTGAGTGAGAGGGCCTTTGTTATTGCCCTGTATGAATCTTCGTGTTTGGCATTTACTTTGACAGTATCGCCGTTCATCATTTTGATGCTGAACGCGTCAGCCGATTGGATCTCAGATAGAAAATCATAGAATTTCTGGTAATCATGGATACCATCTACTACAATAGGTGGTGGCAAAGGAATTTTAATGGTTTTTTCCTTACCTTTATTCTCTTCACTTTCATCTTTGGCAGTCAATCCTGATTGTGATCTGTTTGCCGATGAATGGAGAGAGATAAAGCGAGTGTGTCTAAAGTTTTGCGAGAGAAAGTATGAGAGAATTTCCACTGTTATTTATTAAGTATGTAATAGATATTACAATATTAGTATTGTGTTTCTAGGTTAATTATTGTAATTGGTGTATAACCGTTTTAATTAACTATAAATAAATAAATAAATAAATCTTCATTCGGAGTGGCTTCGGCGGGTGAGGTGTTCAATCTTCTTTTCTTCCTGCTTTTTTGCCGTATCCATCCTGTTTCTCGAGCTAGTTCTTCTTCGTCCGTGGTATATTCAACACGCGGGGGAGAAGTCTCAGTGGCGGTTGTAGTAGCTGATTTCGGTGCGTTTTCCGCTTGAAGTTTCAGCTTTTGCTGGAGATATTCTATTTGACCTGTTAAGTCATTTAAGTTTTTTTGCAGCTCTTCACGCTGTTTTTGTTCTTTGCAAAGATACTTGTACAACAAATGTTCAGTTTCTGTTTTTAAGTTTATGCTAATAGTGTTCAGTGTTGTCCTTTCCGAACCCATTGTAGAAGTTATGCGAGTATTAACTTCGCCTTAACAATAACATTCGCTGACAGCCGTCAGCATTACGCAATAACTAGGTCATTGCGGTGCATCCGACTGGACGGCTTTATTTTGATGCGTAAGCACTTTTACACTGTGGTACGCGCGCGATCACATGTAACACAACTGCTCTCAGCAAAAATCGAACACGAATGATTTATATGACATGTATATATTTAAAAGATACGTTATTTAATATTCTACCATTTTTTAATAATGGTTAAGGTACTTAGATTAAAATTTCAGGATTTTATGGAAAAAAAATGAAGCATAGACGGAAACCGTATATGAATTAACTTTTAATTTGTGAGTAAAAACTGAAAAAAAATAGAAAAATCATTTAATTTGTGTTTATAAACTTGAAGTTAGTAGTCTGAGAAAGCGCCCATGATGTTCGTAACACATCGGCAACGATTCGGCACGCTCAGAACAAGGTTGTCAATGTCTTGCTGCGGAATATTGTCCCATGTCCTTCTGAGGTGCGCAAAAAGTTGGTTGCCAGATTTTCAGGAACTTCCTTCAGAGGAGCCAACTGTTCAACCTGGTTTTTTTGACTACCACTTGTACTACCATGTTTAGTGTATCTGCTAATGTGTATCTCTTTGTACAATAAACTTATTATTTATTTATTTATTTTAGAGCTCTTCTTTGCAGCATATCCCACGCATGCTCAATGGGATTTAGATCTGGCGATTGAGCAGGCCAGTCTAAGGCCCTAACATTGTGTGTATGTAAACAAGCTGCTACCGTTCTCGTCGTGTGTGCCCGGGCATTGTCGTGCATGAGCAGGAAATCTTGCCCCATTTGTGTTCTGTGGGGCCAGATTACGGGCCCCAGCACCTGTTGGACGTATCGTTCTGCCGTCATATTGCCCCGCACCCAAACGAGATCCGTCCGTCCTCCAAGACGAATTCCTGCCCAAACCATAATTGTTCCTCCTTGGTATGGGTGAACTTCCTGAGGGTTCTGGAGACGGCTCCATTGTCCAGGAACTCGCCAAACACGCGTCCTTCGTGAATCTGGATGGAAGCCGAACCTGGATTCATCCGTGAACAGCACATTGGACCATTGCTCACGGCCCCAGTCCACGTGGTTCCGAACCCATTCTAATCGTTGCCTCTCCGTAAAGGTGGGACCCGGAGTGGTCTACGAGAGCGTAGATTGCTTTCATGCAGTCGCCTTCTTACAGTTTGGTCACTCACAAGCACTTGGTGTTCCACTCGCAGCCTTTGGACCAGTTGAGTCGCCGTTGCATTTGGTTGAGCTCGCGCAGTAATTTGCAAAAATCGGTCTTGTCTGGGGGTAGTGATGCGACTTGGCCCCCGGTGCCTCTCCGCTACTTCACCTGTGGCACGATAGCGTGTCCACAATCTTGAAATTACATTTTGGTGGGTCCCTATGGCCTCAGCAACATTACGCTGAACAGACCCAGCTTCCAGCATTCCCACAGCTCGTAACATCTCCGCCCTCGTCAAATGTCGGCGTTGCATGGCTACAATACCTCAATTTTAACTTTATCTTTCGTTTAAAAATGAAAAAAAACTGTAACTAAACGTAATTCGTATTGTTTTCTAAATTTCGCACAAATGAAAATTCCCTCTCCTACACATCAAGACATTTTTATGCCACCGAAACAAAAGAATTTTCAAAAATTTGAATTTGGAATTAGTCTGAGATAAATTACAAACAAATCGGTGTATAAAAGATTCCAATGCGGCCAGTACTTTTCGAGTTATTTAATTGAGTATGAAATATCCCTAGACCGTGTTGATGTGTGTATAAAAAATGATGGTAACGGTAGCAAACCAAGCTTTTTAAATATTGGTTTACATGATTCATCGGACGGAATCCCGTATAAGGCCCTTATACATTTTTTCTGGGCGATAAATGCCCTATTGTGGTCGGTACTATTTCCCCATTTTTAACCGACTTCAAAAAGGAGGAGGTTCTCAATTCGTCGGAACCTTTTTTTTTATTTTTTTTTTTATGTATGTTCCCCGATTACTCGAAGCTGGCTGGACCGAATTGGATTTTTTTTGTTTTATTCGAGAGTGTTGGTCCCATATAAAATTGATTAATTTTGCTTCGGTAGTTTTTGAGTTAGCTTCAATAATACGTATTTTTTCCCCACTTTTATATGGATGATGTTCTAGTTTGTTTTGCAGATAGTGGTATTAGAATTTGTGTGCGGTAGGTACACAACTAAAAAGTGAAAAATAAATACTTTTTTACAAAAAAATACAACCGACTTCCAAAAAACTGAAAAATAACTTTAATTTCGGAAGTCGGTGGCAAAAAACGAAAATACATTTAACACCGACACCGACACCGACTTCCGAAATTAAAGTTATTTTTCACTTTGTAGTGTTGTTTTTGGAAGTCGGTTGTATTTTTTTGTAAAAAAGTATTTTATTAGTCCATACCGCAACGAGGACTCAACGTATGCTCGATACGACATTACGGCCGTTTTTATATTTGTTATCTTTCTTATTTGTCTAAGGGCATATACAAATTTGTTTGTTTCATTGCATACATGCTCAACCTGCGCTTTCCAGTCCAAATGTTCGTCCAATACTACACCTAAAAACTTAGTTTGTATCACCTGCTTGATTTTTGGTATGTCAATTTTAAAATTAAATTTATTATTATAATATTTGTTAAATTGTAAGTATACAGATTTATCAAGATTAATAGATAGATTATTATTATTTAGCCAATTAATTAGAATGTCAATTGTATTATTTATGTCACTTTCATGGTCGGTAATTGAATTATATTTTTTGTCAGTAGTTACAATTATGGAAATGTCATCCGCAAAGAGAAAGCATTTGTGATTGGTAATATCAACTATATCATTTATGTAAAGTAAAAATAAGATGGGACCCAATATGCTACCCTGAGGCACACCACGTTTTACATATTGATATTCAGACGTATGCCGTATCATGTCACCATTTGCGTCTTAGTTCAACTCAGCCAATCGCAGTCCACTGCTGGACATAGGCCTCTCCAAGGTTGCGCCACAACACCCTGTCCTCCGCCTTCCGCATCCAGTCTGCCCCAGCCACTTTCTTCAGGTCATCGGTCCATCTAGCTAGGGGGCGTCCTACACTACGCTTACCGATACGCGGTCTCCACTCTAGGACTCGTCTGATCCACCGGCCATCGGTCCTTCGACAAACATGGCCAGCCCACTGCCACTTCAGTTTGCTTACTTTGAAAGCTATGTCAGTTACTCCGGTTCTTTTCCGGATAACTTCATTCCTGATTTTATCCTTCAAAGAAACTCCGAGCACAGCCCGCTCCATAGCGCGCTGAGCGACTTTGAATTTGTGGACCAGCCCGATCGTCAGTGTCCACGTTTCAGCACCGTATGTCATAACGGGCAGGACGCACTGGTTGAAAACCTTAGTCTTCAAACATTGCGGGATAGGTGACGAAAAGACTTGACGAAGTTTTCCAAACGCTGCCCAACCCAACCGGATCCTTCTGTCGGCTTCTTTCTCAAAGTTGTGTCTACCGAGCTGGATGACTTGCCCTAGGTGTCTACCTAGGGCAAGTCATCCAGCTCGGTAATCGGTAATTCGCATGTCTTGCCGAGTCCAATCCACATCGAAGGGTCGCTTCTTGAAGTTGTGAAGGAGTATGTCTATACTCCTTCACAACTTCAAGAAGCGACCCTTCGATGTGGATTGGACTCGGCAAGACATGCGAATTGTACATGACTTTCGTCTTGTCTAAATTCATGCCGAGGCCAACCCGCCGAGAGGCTCCATTTAGGCTGTGCAGCATCTGGTCTAACTGTTCCAGCGTCTCTGCCATTATGACGATGTCATCGGTAAAGCGAAGGTGTGAGATGTACTCGCCGTTCACGTTAATACCCTGCCCAGTCCAGTCCAGCGTGTTGAAGACGTCCTCCAACGCATTGGTGAACAGTTTCGGGGATACCACATCCCCCTGTCTCACTCCTCTGAGCAGTTGGATGGGGCTGGTTTTCTGATCTTGGATCTGGACAGTCATCGTGGCTGCGTCATACAGACACCTCAACACTTCAATGTAGCGCCAGTCAATTTAACATCGTTGCAGAGAGGCCAGAACTGCCCATATTTCGATGGAGTCGAAGGCTTTCTCGTAGTCCACAAATGCCATACATAGCGGCTGGTTGTACTCCTCGGTCTTCTGTACAATTTGACGCCTTTCGAAGACGGTTCGTGACGACCCTCGAGAACAGCTTGTAGACGTGGCTCAGAAGTGAGATGGGCCTATAGTTCTTCAGCAAGGTTTTGTCACCTTTTTTGAAGAACAGAACTATCGCACCTCTGCTCCACGCCTCGGGCGTTGTACCCTCTTAGATTACGGAGTTGAAGAGACTTGCTAGCTCTCTTAGGACTGGAGCCCCGCCTGCTTTAAGGAGCTCTGTCGTTATTTCGTCATCACCTGGTGCCTTGTTGTTCTTTAGCTGCTCGAGAGCCGCCCTAATCTCGCACAGGTCAACATCCGGGATGTCCTCTGTGTAGTGGCGCGTTAATTCGGCTCGGTAGTCATCTGTACTATGTTCCGCTGGTTTCACCGTCCGCGTTGAGTATAAGTGTCCGTAGAAATCCTCGACTCCCTCGAGTATCTCGGACTTTGAAGTCACGATTCTGCCATCCGCAGTTCTTAGTTTCGTCAGATGGGACCTCCCTAATGGTTGAGCGAACACTTTCGACCCTCGATTCTGCTCAATCGCGATCTTAATGTCGCGGGTGTTAGAGCACCGAAGGTCGTGTCGCATCAGCTTTCTAATTTTCAGGTTTAAGGCCCTCTTATATGACGAAGACAGCTGCGTGGATGGCAACTCTCGTCTTTCCCTCATAAGTCCGAGAGTCTCCGAGGAAAGTTTGAAAAAAAAAGAAAAGAAAAGAAAAGAAAAACGTTTATTTGGACACACTTCGTGAAACACAAAAACAAAAGAAAAAAAAATTAAAATAATGTTTTAAAACAAAAGTGTGTGCCTCACGGCTGCGCCAAAAAGGTTCATTTCAGCATTAATGCCAGACAGATGCTGCCTGACGCTGGTTTTCTAATGAACCTGTAGAGACAAGTGACGGGGAGTACAAACAGTTTCAACATACCTAATTGATAATTTATATACTTATAAATAAATAAACTAGTAATCAAAATATAATTAAGTACAATAAAGATATAAAAAATAAAAAATAATAATTTTGTACTGGATATAGATAGATGTTTTATATATTATATTATAAGCATTTTAATGTATATGAAATATAGTAAATAGGTTAAGACTACAAAAACAACAAGAACTGTCTCAGCAAACCCTGTTCTTAGCGATTGATATATTAGATTGACCCGACCCGATGCATTCATAAATCGCTACAGACCGCTGAGCGCTGAGCGCGACGGACAATACACCGAAAGTTATTAATTAATTTAATGATTGGGAATTATGTTTCAATCTAAGTACAGTAGGCATTTCATATAAGTGAAACATTTAGTGCGACCATATCTAGCTTCTGTTGCGAATCTATCAGATACTGCCGTAAGCGTGTTCGGAACGTGTGGATACTGCCCAGTACCCTTATGGGTGGCGGGATATTATTCCACACCTTAGATGCAGCGTATCGGAAAGTGCCTCTAAAAGCTGCTGTCCTATGAGACTGTGTTGAAAGTTGTTGTGCACACAGCCTAGGCGCGCAATCACGTCTACTAGCCATCCAACTAAGCTTGTCGTACAAGTACTTCGGTTTCTTAGACTTAATGACACCAAACAGCAGGCACGCCAGGTGTAATTTTCGTCTCGACTTCATCTTGAGAATGAAGTGTTTGTTAAGAAAGGGGGTGACATGACTTCTAGGGGGAATAGAGTAACAGAAGCGCGCACATGCATTTTGGACTCTTTGTATAAGTCGATCGGTACGAGCCAGCAAGCGTGGGCCGTAAACCGTATCAGCGTAGTTTAATTTAGACAGAACAAGAGTTTCGACTAGCTGTTCGCGAAGCTTTTCAGACAAATACGGCCTCATTTTATAAAGCAACTTCAGACGATAGAAACAGTTTCTCACGGAGTTAGCAACGTGTTTCTCAAATCTAAGGCTGTTGTCCATACATAACCCAAGGTTCCGCGCCTCATTCACGCGGTCAATAGGCTCACCCATCAGTGTTAAATTAAGGCATAAAGGTATCTTTTTCAACTGCTGCCTCGTACCAAACAACATATACTTGGTTTTCAATGGATTTAATGCCAAACAACTCTCATCTGACCAGGCGGCGATTCTCTCTAGGTCGTCGTTTAGGTCTCTAATAGCCAAATCATAATCATCTGGTCTGAAAGATAAATACAGTTGGACGTCATCGGCATAAATATGAAACTTGCATTTCTGAAGGCACTTTATTATGTCTGCACAGTATATAATAAAAAGAATTGGACCTAAAATTGATCCCTGTGGAACCCCTCTTTCTATAGAAGCAAGGGCTGAAGCCAAGGTAGTCCCATCCGACAAACGCAATTCTACAAGTTGTTTTCTATTACTAAGGTAGCTGTGGAACCACTGAATGGCATTATCGTCAAAACCGTAGTATTTTAACTTTGACAGTAATAGCGGTACGTTAATGCAATCAAATGCACGAGAAAAATCGAGTAGCACCATCAGTGAACACATGCCCTTATCTTGGGCCGATAGAATATTGTCCGTAACATCCAGTAACGCCGTAGAAGTGCTGCGCTGTTTCCTAAAACCGGATTGTAGATCGGGTAACAACTCGTTCTCTTCCAAAAACCGAGTTAATTGACGGCACACTACCCTCTCCATTACTTTTGAAAGACAGGGAAGAATACTGATCGGCCGCAAGTCTTTAACCTCTACAGGGTTTGGACTCTTAGGTAGGGGTCTAACTGTGGCAATTTTCCATTGGTAAGGAAATTTTGATGTCCATATGGAATAATTAATGATGTGGGTAATAGTTGCTAAAGTGTGCGGCAAAGTCAGTGCAAGCATACTCAAGTTTATGTTGTCGTAGCCGTCAGCATTTGACTTTAGGTCAGAGATTATGTGGGAGATATCATTTTGATCCACCGGAGCAATTGTGAATATTGCTTCACTGTATCTGTGGGTCTCATAGAATGATATAAGCGACGCGCTAGCTACTGGATTGCCAGGGACGTTCAAAAATGTGTTATTTATCAGGTCTGGGTTTCTAAAATGTGGGGGTAGGTCTTGTCCTTGCTTCGAGGGTGCAAACGTGGATTTAATGTTCTTCCATAGTAATTTTGGATAATTTATTTTATTGTTTATATTGTGCCTAAAGTATGCAATTTTTTCATAATACAAAGAACTTTCTACCAAGGATTTTAACTGTTTATAGTAAACTTTTTTTGTTCCCGATTTAGTGCTCCTATATTTGGCTAATGCATTGTCCCGCAACCGCATCATGAGCTGGATAGTGTCCGTAATCCAGGGATAAGATAATTCCTTTATACGGCAAGTCTTAAGTGGCGCGTGAACATCAAACAATGATACTATGCAGTGATTAAAAGTATCAATCATGTCATTCACATCGGTAAATTCAAAAACACGACCTATGTTTGATTGCGACAAATCCGTATAAAAACTATCCCTACATATGTCCTTCATTGGCCTAAATTTTGTAATATATGGTTTAAACTTGTCCCGCCTAATGTGAAATTCACTGACTATAATGCAATGGCCTGTAATCGAACCAAAGGATTCCACAGTCGTGTATCTTGCCCTAAGGTCTGTGCATAGTAGGTCGATAAGAGTCTCACTCGTGTCTGTGAAATGAGTCGGCATGGTGACAAGTTGAACGAGACTTAAGCAATTTAAAAATTCTTGTACTTTTTTGGTTTTGGTCTCGTTTATGTTGAGCATGTTCACATTGAAATCACCGAGCAATATATAATGATCACAGCTACCCAAAGTAGTGACCGTATTCGTGATGGCATCAAGAAAGTGATCTATGTCAACCCACGGTGGCCGGTAAGCTGTACCAATGGCAATTTTTTTCCCGCTTAGCGAAATTGTCAGCCACATCTGTTCGACGGAATCGAACCTGGGATCAGCCGTACCAGTACAGATCCGCGCGCTCAGACCGCGCCGCAGGTAAAACCCAACGCCTCCACCACGTCCCGCGCGAACAGCTGACGGCCGCGGAGTGTGACGTAGTCGATAGCCGGGCACGACGGGCGCGCGCCCCTCCTCCCCCGGCCGGAGCCAAGTTTCGTTTATAGCCATTATGTCAAAACAATATCTGTTAATTGCACAAATCAAATCATCATGGCCTGTACCCAGAGAGCCTGCATTAAGTAAGCCAACTTTAAGATATTTCCCACTTTTAGGCATCATGACTATTTTGTAAAATGACTGCTACAGTTATCAGTTGATTTGCCAACACTTTTAGTGCGCACTCAAAAATCACATAATAATCAGGTTTTATAGTCTTAAATAACTTTTGTTCAGAATCAAAGAGGAAAAAAGTATAAGTATCTGCAAATATTGGATAATAGTTAATGTGAATATGTGTTATAATTATAATAATAAGTGGAAATGTAAAAAGGATTGAAAATATTGCTAGATGTAGGATAATGTCATAAATAAATAATATAATAGTATATGTATGTCGAAACCGGTTCACGTGCCCACTGAGATGCGCGCGCGCCGCTGCCGTGAGACAAACGTCATAACATAACATAACATCACGCCTGTTTCCCCGGAGGGTTGGACAGAACGAACGCAACTTATAATAGTTATACGACCATGACACATTTGCAACATGTAATAAAATACGTATGATAGGTATGTTAAAAACTAAAAATAAATAGTATAAATTGAAACAAAAAAAACAGAAATAATACAAAATAATGGAAATAGTGAGACAAAAATATTTAGGAGATTTGGTCGACGACGGTAACCGGTACAGGTACGGGAACAAAAATGCGCTGAACATCAGCCTCGCAGCGGATTTGGCAAGCGGCATCTCCTGGCTTGTATCGGGCAAGAATACGGCCTCGTTTGCACCATACAAATTGCCAACCGAGCCGGCCCCCGGCTTCCCGCGCCATCCGAAACAACTCCCTGTTCAACTTTGTAAGGCGCTCGTTTACGTAAAAGCGCGTCGCAGGGCCCGGCAAATCCAGGTCCGCAGTAGTCATGCCGCGTCGCACTCGCGCACCCTCCAGCAGCTCGTCACGCAGGTCGCGGCGCGCGAGGCGCACGACGAGGAAGCGGGGACGAGTCTCCACCGGCGCCGACGCCTGCGTCGCGTTTATGCGCCTACCTCCGACACGCTCGGCGCTCACTATGTCACGCGCCTCGACCTTGACGCCAATCTTAGATGCTACCAACATCGCCGTGTGGGTCGGATTTTCACCACTGGCCTCGGGTATGTTAGAGATCTGGATATCATTCAAGAGCAGGTCTTGATCTCGGTCGTTAATATCACTCCGTAGTTGTGATATTAGATCATTCACCTCAGACGAGACTGGGGGCTGGGTGTGTTTTTTTTCTAAAATACCCACTCTCTCCTCCAGATTACTCATCCTATCATTTGTAGTGCTTAGAGAGGATCTCAACTCAGACAGATCATTACGAAGATGCTGAAATTCATTTCGCACGGACTTCAAAAATTCCTCCTTAAATATGTTTAGCTCGGCCCTGAGGAGGTCTAGGTTGAACCCCTGTGTGGCATCTGTGGCTGTGCTGTTTATGGTGCTGGCGCCCATCAGGTTTACGAGGCCGTCCTGTGCAGCTGGCGCTGGTATACGCGCCCTTACCGGCGTTTCAGCCCGGTTGTCCCTGACCAGGTTCTTTTTACACTCAGGACAGTACCAGGGGGTCGTTACAGGGCCGGCATTCGGTATACCCACGCACGCTCGATGGTACGTACACCTACATTTATCGCAATTAGCGGCCTCTGTCGATGAAAGAAACTTGCCACAGCCACCGCACTTAGCCATCGTGAACTTGTTGATATATTTAATCACACAATTTGAGCTACAATTTGTTGTTTATAATCGATCTGATCGAGTAGTACACCGATAAACAATAGATGGCGCTATTTTAAAAAACACGTTTATGGAAGTTTTCACGGTGTGTATGGTAAGGTAAACCACCATAAGCTGAGCACAGTATCAGTGTAAAGGAGCGCACACACTAAAGTTTGGTCACGGTTTGTTCCTCGTTCTCGAATAAAGCACTGTTTATTTTCCCTCGAGTGTCAGGTACTTAAATATTTTCTTGGGATCATTAAAACGTTTTTAGGGTTTATTATATTTACACAGCACATAAACACTGGAAAATATTATTATAACTTTTAAGTTGCACCTCTACGTATATTTCCACAACAAACTATTCCAAAACAAACTGTATTTTTATTTATTTCGTGAGAAGTAAACAGAGAGCTTAACTGATTGACCTCCGTCACTCGACCCACCAAGTGACACAGTGGATCTTCATTTTCCATTTTTTTGGACTATTGTAATTGTAACATATTTTACGTGTTGGAGTATTGCAGCAGGGCTGGTTCTTGCATAGGTAATCGATGGTGCGGAAGCAGAAATAAAAGGCAGCCTTTGGCGATACGTGAATGGGGGGGATCTTTATTGCCGACTCACACACCTTACTTTTTCGCTGCGACGGGAAAAGTCTGCGGGACACGTCGCATATTGCTTCGACCACCTCGTCGGCTTTCTCGTCAACAGTGCCTGTGGTTTCCAGTAGGGCAAATCGATTTTTTAGTTCCAATTGGAACTTTTCAGATCCTAGAGCGGCCTGGAGCTGCGTAGGTCGGAGAGTAGGCCTCATCATGCGGATTCTTTCAGCTCGAAAATTGATATTTAGAGTGCCTCGGACAAGCCTGTGATCGCTTCCGGTGTTAAACCTGCTGATCACGGAGACATCTCTGAATATGTGCCTTTTATCTGTGTTTGTTAGTTATCTGTGGCAATTTTTATTCCCGCACACTTGTTGGAAAATGAAAAATCACACACGTGTGAAATACATTGCATTGTGAACCTAATCGTAGTGCGATATGAACCAGTTTTCGAGGAAGTGTATTGAAAAAGATATTTCTATTGCACGTAAACATATCGCAGCGATTGTTTTTCATGCATTGGATGTTCAACTCTCGGTGTTGAGCCGAGCTTCGAGAATCCAACCTAACAACAACAGAGTGCATACCAGCGCACTATTGGATTTTCAACTCTCGGAGCTAAGCAGTGTTGAAAATCCAGTGCGTGAAAAACAACCGCTGCGATATGTTTACGTCCGTGCGAACGTCGTCTTATACTAGTTTGTGCCTAAACTCAATTCTGCATTACCAAATATCTAATGTGGGTGTACTGTACACCCACATTGGTAACATTATTTGGTACAGTGCTGCCTAACCCTTCGGGAAAATATTTTGTTATTAAGTCTTTCTAAAAATATATTTATAGGATCGTCCTATAAGTTAATTTTATTTACCCAAAATCAATATCCAATTACATTCTTTCAATCTTATCAATGAAAACAATTTACGAAGATATAATCGAATGCGCTGATCTAATTGTTCTTCGTTAACGATTAATTTTCTCCACCACGTAGAGGAGACTCATCAATAATAAGTTTAGGTACAGTCGACCGCACGTGTGTGGTAACAAACCAGTATAAGCTGGCCTCTGATTCTATTGAAATTCCGTACTACGTTAGGTGGTAGGCCAGCTCAAGGTCAGTGTTACCATCTACGTGCGATCGGCTGTACCTACCCGTAGTTATAGAACCCCTTTGTTTCAAAGTGCATTGTCGGCAGGTTCACTGAGGCGTTCACGTTCGCCGTTCATTTTTGTTCATCAAGCCATGTTGAAGAAGAATAGCGGTGGAGTTGCTCTTGCGTGAATCTTACAGAATGAATGTAAAGTATGTAGGGTATGTAGGTAGGTATTTTAATATTAATTTTATTCATTACATTTTGTACTTATTTTGCGTAAAAGATTTTTTATTTCTTTGTTTTATTAAGTGGATGACACTGAGCAGTCGCACAGATAGTTGACCAAGTCTTGTGATCAAAAATGGTCACACTAATAATGTCCAATACAAATGACCGTAAGCATCAAGATGACGGGATCAAGTCCCCAATTTAAAATGTATCACATTATAGTGTTTGTACTACATAATGTATTATTTGTACCCTAAACAAGTTTGTACCTTTAAAGGTACAGGCAGTATGTCAAGACGTCCTTGGTCCCGCCACTTTGACAGCAAAGTTGCGGGACCTTCTGGAAGCGCTACTCAGAGGCAGGTAATTCACACCCGAAGACTTTGTATTACATATGTACAGGTATACTCAATTTTCAATACAATTGTAAGTGCCAAATTGAAGTTATGTGATTAAAACATTGGTCCCGCCATTTGATGGTACATGTTATCGCTGAATTCTTAATATATGAAAATCGTTAGAGCTCGTGCAAAATCAAATGTGGAAACTTAGTACGTTCTAAGTACAGTAACAGTTGTCGTGTGCTACACGACAAGAACTATATCCAATTGAGATACTCGTAAACTTTAATTTTCTTAGGTTGAGATCATTTTGAACAGTCTGTTCGTCCCGATATTTTTGACGCTGACTGTACTTATGTGAGTATTTCATGGAAATATTTTTCTCAGTTTCCTACTTTCCTAGAAGCAGCTTTGATGAAGTTGAGAGGAAGTAAAATGATTTCTCAATAAATCCTGGATTCTGGGAACTCGAAATTTTCTGGGGAATGGAGCGGCATAGAACCTAGTTTTTGTTTCACTATTTTTGTATTAGGTAGGTATTTATTTAGATACAGGTGAAAGAAAAATAAGTATTTTAATTTTTATTATTTATTTTGACTTTATACAGGCTGGTCCAAATAGTGAATGCCCAGGGGTATCCGAAAATACCCCAATGTATGTCCGCGATTCTTGATAGTTTTCGAGATATAAATATTGTTTCAAATTTCTTGATTTTTATGGCTGCCGCTTGAAAAAAATCTATCTTTATTTTTACAGGGTTTTTTCATATTCTTTTTTTGCAGTTTTCATTCTTAAGGAAAATTCCTATCCTTTTTCAAGATTCAAAAATTTAAATAGAAAATGAGGAATTTCGATAAAAAAAAGAAAAAAAATAGTACTAGAAAAATAGTGTAGATAATAAATGATTTATTTCTGCAAGTAGGTTTGTACAAATACTTTTACACGTCAATCTATTTTTTATAAACTAGATGAGGTCGGCGTTTCCTATCTCTGACTACTCTGAGAAGAAAGGCCGAAACAAACTCAGAGGTCTCTTTTAAAGTCCAGTCATAATCTTGGTCACATCCTGTGAAGACCAAGTAGATTGGTGTTTGAAATGGACTTTTGAGGAAAGAACCACACAGATTGAGTGGACCTGTCCAGTCAGTGCATGCATTTGTCAGTAATCGTGCAGCTCAACTCAAAAGGAGCTCAACGATTCGACGAACAATACCAAAGAAAAGACATTTGGGTAGGCCGCATAAATTACTCAAACTGCCAGACTGTGATTAAAACTAACTGAGAAAAGGATAAAAAAATAATGACCCACGTAGTCTAACATTCACAATATTTAAAAATAATAATATAATACTTTACAAAGTATGTCATACCCAGAGTATGAATTTTTTTTTTATGACGTCATTATTTGGACCATCCTGTATATTTCTTTTCTTACTTTTTCTTTCTGTAAATATTTTTGCACAAGGAACTACACCGTACTTCATAGCAGATGTACTTTAAGTAAATACTAGTCTCGAAGTCACGTCTTCCTTTATCTAACAAAACGTGTCTCGTTTGAAGATCCCAACAGGGAATACTGCGGACCGATCGCTTGGCAAGCAAACTTACGGAGTAAGGCTTCATGTACACGACGCCGGTGCCGCACCGGCGCCGAACCGCAAATGAAAACCGAACATGTGCCGCACCGGATCCGTACCGGATCCGCACCGGAGCCGCGCCGGAACCACGTGTAGGTACATCGTATTGATGCTGAGTTAAATACTAAAGGAACGATCACAGTTCAGTAAAGCATTGCCAACGAAACTGTAAACACGTCAGCTTTTCATTTTAGTTTTGATAATTAAGATTTTAAGTTTAACCAAAACAAATAAGGTTTTGGCGCGGTATGAAATTATTTAATTACAATTTTTTCTTCACAACTGTGACTTGCTGTAACTTTGGATTCCCCCATGGGTGCGGCGGCTGACTCTCACATGCATGATTAATGAATATTAAAACTATTAGAAATAAAATTTATTCGCCAAGTAACTATTAAATTAGTCGCAAAACTCGAGCAGTCCCTCCCCTACTATTACGAGTACTTAACTGCATGTGATCGTTGCTTTAATATTTTTAACTCGGTATCAATGCGGTGTAGGTACTCGCGGTTCCGGCGCGGCTCCGGTGCGGCTCCGGTGCGGCTCCGGTGCGGCGCTTGTGCGGTTTTCGTTCGTATACACAAACATGCGGTCCGGCCCCGGTGGGGCTCCGGCGTCGTGTACATGAAGCCTAAGAATCTGAATAAGCAAATTATATTACGTACGTCGTTTTTCTTCTAACTTTTTAGCCTTCATGTTTGCCTACAAGTGTGATTCTATGTATGAACATAAATTCAAATTTGAAAACAAAGTTTTGCAATAGGCAGTAAGTACAATTTTTTACCTACCTATAATTTTTTGTTGAACCCACTTCTTCAAACTCAGAAATTCAAACTCAAAGTACCTATTTATTTAAAATAAACCAACTACAGGCACTTTTGAATTGTCAAGGGATCGGTTAGACTAAAGATGAAGCTAGTTGCCCATTCCAAAGCGTAGTAGGTTCCTATGGAGAAGAACGGACATGAAACTCCACCAACTCCAAATAATTGACAATCTAACTTTTTCGTAATCATTTTGCGGCCAAAATGACGGCATCGCTTTCCAGGAAACAAAAGCTTAAGCCAATAACGAAAAGAGACACAGCGAACAAGAAAACGAAAGCAAAGAGACACAGCGAGCAAGGAAACGAAAGCAAAGAGACACAGCGATCAAGAAAACGAAAGCAAAGAGACACAGCGAGCAAGGAAACGAAAGCAAAGAGACAGCGAGCAAGGAATCGAAAGCAAAGAGACACAGCGATCAAGAAAACGAAAGCAAAGAGACACAGCGAGCAAGGAAACGAAAGTAAAGAGACAACGAGCAAGGAAACGAAAGCAAAGAGACACAGCGATCAAGAAAACGAAAGCAAAGAGACACAGCGAGCAAGGAAACGAAAGCAAGGAGACACAGCGAACATGGAAACGAAAGCAAAGAGACACAGCGAGGAAGGAAACGAAAGCAAAGAGAGCGAGCAGGGAAACAAAAGCTTAAGCCACGAAAGAAAAGAGTCCCAGAAAGACATTGCGTTTTCTTATAAATAGAGGATGAGATAATACACGTGCCCATCTTTATATCCTCATACCAATATAAGAAAATAAAAGAAGACTTTATCAAATAACACCCGTTTTACTACTTCTAGGGTTAGATTTTTATTTTATTCAAAGATATTTTTTGTACAAAACCTTTCGTAGCGGTCAAAAGGAAAATGTATTTACTTTCCTGTTGAAATACCATATTTTCCAGAGTGTTAGTTCAATAAATGGGTTGTAAAAATTTAGGAGTACCTAAAGATGGGCGGATAAAGAATTGTTTTAATATATAAATATTTTATGTATCACTTTCGTTATGTATGTACCTACAGATCGTTCATGACTGTGATTACTGTGAACAGTGAACTCCCCACATTGATTAATTATCCTGCGTTGCATAGACAAATAAATATACTTAGATAAATTATCCACTTCTATCCCGAATGTAAGTTCTATAGAGTTAATTTGTTTGATTCTAATTTTGATCTGTTTGGGATTGAGAACAGTCAATAAGTATTTGTTAGCAGACTAGAGGACGCTACTTCCTAAAGAGGCTGTGTAGTCATTGCTGCTTCCGTTCTTAGAAAAAAAAAAATACGTTTGCGGTAAACATGACGCAAAGAAAGAACAAAAAACACAAAAAAAACTTTTTTACAAAAAAAAAAAAAAAACAACCGACTTAAAAAAAAATACTACTAAGTGAAAAATAATTTAAATTTCGGAAGTCGGTGTCTTTGGATCTGTATTTTAGCTTTTTGCCACCGACTTCCGAAATTAAAATTATTTTTCACTTTGTAGTATTTTTTTTGAAGTCGGTTGTTTTTTTTTTGTAAAAAAGTTTTTTATTTTTCACATTTTAGTGGGTCAGTCATTTGTCTAAGTTAAAATAGCCTAATGTCAACTGCTCATCACCTTCTATAAAATATTGCTTTTCCCGATACAAGGACTTTAATTGTTGAAGAGTTCTCCCAGTAAGGAACCAGGAGAACTGGAACTGATAGTGAAGTCACCATCAGCTCCACTTCAACATATGTACCTATTGTGACGAGCATAAATTGCTTAGTAATAATCGAATCGCAATCCGTGAAATACGAATTATTGAGTAGTTCCGATGGCCATCTGTGGTCTTCCTCATCAGGCCCACTTCACCGAATGGTGCTTTCCGGGAGCAAATGCACGAGTTACTATAAAAAATAGCGAAATCGCTATAGGTGTGTCTATAATATTTGAAGGTTCCCCCGATTTCTTTGGGATGCCATCATCAGATCCTGGTTTCCTTATCATGGTACCACCCTTGGGATATTTCCATTACAACAATAAAAGAATCATTAAAATCGGTTCATAAACGACGAAGTTATCCGCGAACACACATAAAAAAAGTAAAAAAATATATACGGTCGAATTGCGAAACCTCCTTTTTAACCGACTTCAAAAAGGAGGAGGTTCTCAATTCGTCGGAACCTTTTTTTATTTTTTCTTAATTTTTCGATTACTCGAAGATGGCTGGACCGATTTGGATTTTTTTTTGTTTTATTCAAGAGGGTATATACATCACAGTTGGTACCCATATAAAATTGATTAACTTTGCTTCTGTAGTTTTTGAGTTAGCTTCAATAATACGTATTTTTTCCCCACTTTTATATGGATGATGTTATAGTTTGTTTTGCAGGTAGTGGTATTAGAATTTGTGTTTGGGGTAGGTACACAACTAAAAAGTGAAAAATAAAAACTTTTTTACAAAAAAATACAACCGACTTCCAAAATCAACACTACAATGTGAAAAATAACTTTAATTTCGGAAGTCGGTGGCAAAAAACGAAAATACATTTAACTAGACACCGACTTCCGAAATTAAAGTAATTTTTCACTTTGTAGTGTTATTTTTGGAAGTCGGTTGTATTTTTTTGTAAAAAAGTTTTTATTTTGAAGTCGTTTAAAAAGATTAAGTTAGGGGAAAATATGCGTCACATTCACGCAAACGGCTATCGCTCGGCATAATGCTGCGACCCTAGCCCCGGTGCTGGTTTTCAGCGACAGCCGGCGTTGACGTGATGACGTCACCGGTTTCCTAACTGAACTCTTCAGCAGGTACATTTTTATGATACACATGATGGTGATGGATTGGTCTTCAGAAGTCACAAGATTCACATAGGTAGTTTTTTTCACGAAAATCACAAAGTTGGTATTCTTAGGTCAGTCACTTATTTGCAAACATATTAGAGACTAGCTTTTGTCAGCGGCTTTGCCCGCGTGGATGTGGGAAAATATCCCACGGGAACGTACAACCGAAAATTCTTTCCTTATTCCTTGTTGTACGGTCTACACGTACATTGACCTTACTTTTAGCTGACAAGGCAAATCAATAAGTTCACTTGTCACAACAAATACTGCTACTGATTCAGTGTGCAATTAACCAACCCGCGGAACAGAAATACATGTAATGATCACCAACCTTTACGGTGTACGACACTAGTGATAAATAAACTTTTGGGTTACTATGTGAAGTGTTTTACATGTTGGACACACTCGCCACTAAACAAACTACACAAACAGTACAGTGTACAGTTCAGGAACTAATCTGGACCGTACATTTTTTGTGTAGTTTGTTTAGTGGCGAGTGTGTCCAACATGTAAAACACTTCACATAGTAACCCAAAAGTTTATTTAGCACTAGTGTCGTACACCGTAAAGGTTGGTGATCATTACATGTATGTCTGTTCCGCGGGTTGGTTAATTGCACACTGAGTCAGTAGCAGTATTTGTTGTGACAAGTGAACTTATTGATTTGCCTTGTCAGCTAAAAGTAAGGTCAATGTACGTAGACCGTACACTTGTCAACATTATATAGGGAACCTCTGTGCAAAATTTCAGCTTTCTAGGTCCAAGGGTTTGGGCTAGGTTCGGGCAGAGAGTCAGGACCTCTTCTATTTAGATATATATAGGAGGTAGATTTCAGAAACTGGCATAAAAACCAAGACCAATTACAAGAACAAGCGGAGGCCACATTATGTGGCTTGTAACTTGAAGTGCAGGCATAGCTAGAGATTTTACCTGCATTATGAAATGAATAATCGCTAAAAGTAAAAAGAACCAAAGTATTTACGCCTAGCTAGTTTATTATATCAACAAACAGCTCGCTTTGGCAGTATTACTGGGTTCGATCGAATGGATAATTTTTTTTTTCTAAAAAAATTTGATATACTTATTCTTTGACAGAAAGGCGAAAAAATGAAGGAAATTTTAATACATAGGTGACGTCTTTTATTTTTACATACTTCCGACCGACCCACCGACTGTGCCCGGTTGATGGCAATAGGCGCGCCCCCTATTAGCTTCATGGAACATAAACATAACTGGCGACATCTGGGTGTTACTCCAGGTGCACCTCTGCCTAACCCATAGGGCAAAACAGGAGTGATATTATGTATGTATGTCTTCCCAAACGACACGCAAAAGTGAACCGTAACGTCCTCCTAATGCACTCACATAACAACTGTAAAGTTTAGATCTTATACATTCTAGTAATATTTTGTACTAGCTGCGCTCCGCGGTTTCACCCGCGTAGACCGCGATAAAAAGTAGCCTATGTCTCCTGGCTTGTACCCTAGATTAACAGCAAGGGTATAAGTTATCTACATACCAAATTTCATCCAAATCGGTCCCGAAGTTTGAGCGTGAAGAAGTAACAAACACACACACTCACAAACTTGCGCCTTTATAATATTAGTGTGACTAGCTGCGCCCCGTGGTTTCACCCGTGTAGACCGGAATAAAAAGTAGCCTATGTGTTAAACCTAGGTATAAGCTATCTACTGTATACCAAATTTCATCCATATCGGTCAAGCCGTTTGAGCGTGAAGAAGTAACAAACATACTAACACCCATACACCCCCACAAACTTTCGCCTTTATAATATTAGTGTGATTATATATTATATTATATTATAGTGTGATTTTTGTATACTGACAGGCTAGATGGCATTGACCTGAACATCAAAGATACGGCCAACGACCTCTATACTGGTTTCAAGGTGTGATTTAACGTTTTCAGCTGAAAACGGAAATTAAACCATTAGGTATACCTAAGTATTGTTTTGCGTTCTAATTTATAGTGCTGGCACGAGTATAATGTATTTTCCTGTTATTTATGGACATTCTGTGAGTTAATGGCTCGTTTTGTAAGTTAAGTGCAGGCAGAATTCTATAGGTACATGACATACATAACATCATACCTTGTTTCCCGATAGATTAGGCAGCGGGGCACATAGAGTACTGTAGAGGTTTGAAGCTTTGATCAAGTCTCGACAATGTTAAACTGGCTGACATTCAATCATTTAAATATGGAATGTATTCTAGAAAGACTAGGATGACAGATAGATTCTGGTAGGGCTCCGCATAGAACCATTTTTAGTTAAGGAGTGTGAATTATAATTTATCTGAAGCTTAAAATACAGAGGGCATCAGCCCCATTTAACTGGAGTCCCTCTCGTTTAATTATTAGTATAGTGAATTTCCTCCTGTGAGGTTCGAGTCCTCACAGTACCTACACCCATACTTCGCCAGTATGTTTAAGTCTTATGTAATAGGGGGCGAGCATTGCCATCAACCGGAAACCAATCCAGACTCCGGCTACTGAGAAATTCCCAAATAACTCAATAACACTTTGCCCAACCCGGGAATTGATCCCATGACCTCATGCTCAGCAGTAGCGCTTGCGAGCACTAGACCAACGAGGCGGTCGAGTCTATACAATAATCTCAATCTTTCAAAATCTTTAGTATGTAATCAAGAGGCCGTTTTCAACTTTTCATTACAATAAAAAAATCAAGCAAATGCGTGTCAGACCACGCATAATGAAGGGTTCCGTAGTTGGGATGAAGAAAGAAGAGAAAGTGCAAGTGTAAGTTTGTACACACAACATTGAGAGATTTACCATGTTATTTTAAGACCATACATATACTTCTTTTTTAGTTTTTCCTGAATCTATACTTAGGTATAAAACTATTTTCTGTAGTTTTTTTCAAATTTTAGACTCAATAGTTTTAAGTTCAGTAAATCTTGTCTATTTTCTTGAATTACTTTAAAAATATTTATTTTAAAATTATAAAAAATCTATTTGAGACCCTCACAGTAAGCCCTTCATATGATTGTCACACGGTACAGTTTGCAATACTTTTTTTTTTTAATTTTCTTATTAGCCCCCCAAAGTGATCCCCATAATTATTCAAAATTTATTTATTTACGTTACACTTCCGTGTTTGGGTCACAGAAATTCATATTCATAGATTCGGCGTAAATTGGCTGTAACAGACGGTCAGGCAGACAGACAGACACACGATTAATCCTATAAGGGTTCCATTTTTTTTCCTTTTGAGGTACGGAACTCTTAACGGCTATAAATGGCCATTACGTAAAAACAAAATAAATGATATCACAATAATCTTTATTTATTCAAGTTATGTATTGAAATTTAATGAAAACCACAAAATAAATTCTGCTTTGGCTTTATTTGCTAAACGACACGATTACACACGATTCACGATTTATATTCGTCCTATTCTGTTGATAAAACTTCACAAACCTACTTGATTATAAAGTTCTAACCTAATCCGTTGTACTTTTTTCTGGATGGGCAATCATCAAATGACTTCTCCCGCTCTGGGGGAAGCGAGAGGGCGTGTTAGACTTTTAGTCGACGTTCGCACGGACGTAAAGATATCGTGGCGATTTTTTTTCGCGCACTGGATTTTCAACTCTCTGCTTAGCACCGAGAGTGCAAAATCCAGTGCGCGATAAAATCCCGCCGCGATTTTACTACGCCCGTGGGAACGGGGGCTTACTGACTAAAACCCATCCGTTCCTGTTGCCTGTGCCAGGCCCACTGTATCTCTTTCGAACAACCCGCGACCCCGGCGGCATAACCTAACCTCGAGTATAATAATAATGTAGATTAGTCAGTGTCAGAAAAATTGGGTAAAAAAAATCGATAAGTAATCAGTCTGTAACCACTCACGCGACAATTGCATGAAAGTGAGCCCGAACGATAAACGATGATGATGATGAATATTTCTAATACAAAAAAAAAACTTTTTTACAAAAAATAACAACCGACTTCCAAAAAAAAATACTACAAAGTGAAAAATAACTTTAATTTCGGAAGTCGGTGTCTTTCGTTTTGTAATTTCGTTTTTTGCCACGGTCTTCCGAAATTAAAGTTATTTTTCTCTTTGTACCTAGTATTTTTTTTTTGGAAGTCGGTTGTTATTTTTTGTAAAAAAGTATTTATTTTTCACTTTTTAGTTGTGGTACTACCCCAAACAAATTCGAATACCACCATCTGCAAAAGAAATTATCCACATAAAAAGTGGGAAAAAAATACGTATTATTGAAGCTAACTCAAAAACTACCCAAGCAAATTTAATACATTTTACATGGGACCAACTTCGAGGTATAGGTAGTTAGGTACCCACCCGAATAAAATAAGAATCTTTCAAATCGGCCAACTCTTTAAAAAGTTATGCGTGGTCATACAAAAAAAAAATAAAAATAAAAATACGTCTCGACTTGAGAACATCCTCCTTTCTTTTTCGTCGGTTAAAAATAAACTAAAATATTTTTATTACAAGTATACGTAATGATGGTTCGGAATTAAATGTTAGGTAGCGACCCGTCCGATCTAGGTTTATTCAAACCTATGTTTTAGGCCATCAACAAGTGCCTATAAATGCGTTCAAGGACACACTGAACGAGACTCAATAGAAGTTTTATTGTTATGACGTTTATGGCCGTTTAGTGTCCTTGAAAGCGTGAATAAACCTAAACACAAAACATAGTACACAAACTCATCACTGATCCCTTTCTGTCGATATAATGAGAGAGGCCTCGAAGCTTGGCAAATAATGGAGTAAATATAACATGGCAGGATAACGAGGGGTGGCGGAAAAATATGTTGTTACTGTGTACAACATCAAGGTTGGCTAATGCCGCGGTCCCACGGCCTCTCGGGCTGGCCTGGCGCGATCTGACCTGTGAGAAAGCGGGCAGTGGGACCGCGGCATTACAGGGAAGTTAAACTGCAGTAGTGAAGGGCAATGCGTAAGTTTAATTTGGCGTATCATATATCAGCCTGAAATGGACCCACTGCGGGGAAAGGTCTCTTCCATGATACACAGATAGATGTTTCAAATAAGTTATCAATATTATGAGAAACTCTCGAAGAATACGTAGGTGTTACGAGTGTTTCATCATTCTACATTGTTGTAAAGTATCGTTAGTTTTATCTTCGCTTTACAGAACGTTACGCAATAACTTGGATTGTATTAACAGAACCAAGGCCCTTACGACGATGTTCTTCGAGCTAAATATGCGCTATGTTACCTAATAATAAGAGTTCAATGTCCTTCTAATGTGTTATAAATATAGTAGCTTATATAAATATTTGGAGACTTTACATTATTATATATCATCATTCTCCTGCCCTTATCCCAACATCTCTTTTTTCTTCCATACCTACTTCTCTATTAGTCGTCATCTCAGTAGTCACCCCATTATAGTCATATCATCCTTCACACAGTCCATCCATCGTTTCTTTGGTTTTTCTATACGTTTATAGCCAACGAAATTTTCATACTCAAAATTTTCTTCATAACATTTTCCGTCATAATATTGTACGTAAATCAGTCCCGGTATTCACGAGTACAACCTGGTTTTCAAAAAGTTGGTTTGAAGAAGGCAGATACTTCATATGTCATCCACATATAGTTTTTCAAATGAGATTGGGTTCAACTTCCAGTAATCCAGTCAAACCAGATGCGGCTGAGTAGTAATATTTTACATGCAGCGATTTCAATTTCATGAAATGATTTGGTGACTGATAGTCTAAGTTCGTTAAACTTTCAGACCGTCTAAAAATCAGGACCAAGGTCATAATGAGCTTTCTGAGACATAGAATAGAATAGATAAAATATAATTTCTTTAATTTGCATAAAAAGGGTTCATGAAAGGTCGTAAATATAAATACTTCCACATATTTTGCTAACTTTTTGAGCACGCAAAATACAACATAAAAATAAAATTGTAAACAACAAACATTAATACCGAGATCATGCGATAAAAAATACTTTAAAAATGAAGTTTTATAAATTACTATTAGGAAGAATAGTGAGCGCATGCGTAGTCGCGAGTGGTCGCAGTGTATAAAGAACTAGTGAAGACATTGCCGAATTGAACGCAGCCTGCCCTGTCTTACCTTGCAGATTCGTAGATCCCCGCAGTTAAGAGCCTATACTACTTCAATTAGAATTAAATTAGAATGATCGTCCGTTATGTCGAAAATAATGCAGCATTAATTTTGAAATAAATTTATGGTAAAGATGAGGATTAATGTTAAGTACTGTGTTTGACGAAAACACGATTCTATAAAATTTACTCGATAGAAAAAAAATCCAGTTTCTTCCAAACTGAACAATAAACCGCTGATTTTTTTTAACCGCTGAAATTACATCATGAAACTTTGTATATTAACTGAACTAACTATAAAGCAGGTCTTATATTTTTTTTTTTTTTTTTAAACTATCGGCGCCCAGTACCGCACTCTCGCTCTCACTCAGTCCGCGAGCAGTATCGTGCGAGCGAGATAAAAAGCTGAGGTAGTATGGGCTCTTAAAGCTCTCTGAAAGTCCGAACAACTTTTCTACTCATTTTGAAGCCGAATCAATAATTAAGGTCACAATTATTTAGTTACTAAAAGCGCTTACGTTAGTACTATTATTTTTTCTAAAAGTTCTAGGTTGATTCTGTTAGTAAAATATTATACAGGGTGTTTGGTGCATCGTTTGCCAAATTGAATTGGCCGAAAGAAGAGGTCATTTGCTATCGCTTCAGGCTCAAGTACTCATTTTTGGCCACACCGGTTTTTTTATTACAACTTTCTAATTTTTATTTTGAAAAAATCCAAAACTCAGCATTAAAGCTTAAATTAAAAAAAAGTTTTAAGTGTAGTCGTCAAATTTCATTTTTATTTACATATGTACTGTTGTATGGCTCTATCAAATTTAAAATTACTTGCCAGTTACATCTAGTTTTTTTTTAATAAATCACAAAGTTTTTGGAAAAATAAAAAATGAACTTAAAACTCAACTTTAAATAGCTATAAAAAAAAAACTAAAAGCGATCGGGATCTTCGAATTATTTTAAAAAGTTCTCTAGTCTATCCCCTTTCCAACGGTATGTAATGTGTTAAAAAACTCTTTTAATATCTTTAATAATTAGCTAAATGTGTAGTCGAGACACATCAGGCTGATATTGGATATTACGTTTAAAACACTAGTTTTCGCATAAATTACATGCTATTAGTAGATAGATACTGTTATCTCACGTCTTACGTAGTCTCTTATCTCGTTCTTACATAGGGAACTTTCCTCGAAATTGAAAAAAAAATACATTATTACAAAAATAATCATTTATTAATAAGTAATTTAATTACATACTAATCTTACAAGAATTAGAATTTCTGCAAACAGAGTTGCCCTTATTATTAGCTGATTTGCCAATTTTCAGTGAAGACAGGTCTTTTGTTTTCCAACATGACGGTTGTCCCGCTCATTGGAGAATAACCGTCAGGGAGTACTTGAATGATGCATTCCCGGAGTCATGGATTGGGAGGGATGGCCCTATTCCTTGGCCTCCACGTTCTCCAGACTTAACTCCGTTGGATTTTTACGTCTGGGGACGGGCCAAAGAACTCGTCTACGCCACGGAAGTTGAGACAAGAGATGATTTAGTCCAACGCATTGAGGCGGCTTTCATGACGATCAAAGCAGAAATGCGTTTACGCACCACTACAGTTGAGATAAGACGAAGATGTCGCGCGTGCATACGCAATAGTGGTAGACAGTTTGAACAAGACTTGTAAGATTAGTATGTAATTAAATTACTTATTAATAAATGATTATTTTTGTAATAATGTATTTTTTTTTCAATTTCGAGGAAAGTTCCCTATGTAAGAACGAGATAAGAGACTACGTAAGACGTGAGATAACAGTATCTATCTACTAATAGCATGTATTTTATGCGAAAACTAGTGTTTTAAACGTAATATCCAATATCAGCCTGATGTGTCTCGACTACACATTTAGCTAATTATTAAAGATATTAAAAGAGTTTTTTAACACATTGCATACCGTTGGAAAGGGGATAGACTAGAGAACTTTTTAAAATAATTCGAAGATCCCGATCGCTTTTAGTTTTTTTTTTATAGCTATTTAAAGTTGAGTTTTAAGTTCATTTTTTATTTTTCCAAAAACTTTGTGATTTATTAAAAAAAAACTAGATGTAACTGGCAAGTAATTTTAAATTTGATAGAGCCATACAACAGTACATATGTAAATAAAAATGAAATTTGACGACTACACTTAAAACTTTTTTTTAATTTAAGCTTTAATGCTGAGTTTTGGATTTTTTTCAAAATAAAAATTAGAAAGTTGTAATAAAAAAACCGGTGTGGCCAAAAATGAGTACTTGAGCCTGAAGCGATAGCAAATGACCTCTTCTTTCGGCCAATTCAATTTGGCAAACGATGCACCAAACACCCTGTATAAACAGGCAAATCAACAAACTGTAGTCAAAGTATTACAAAAACTGTATCTGCGACTTTATTTACGATTTATCTCAGTCTCAACTTCCGTCGTTAGTATTAATTTGTAAATAAAAGTTTTAATTAAAAACTCGAACTTTGCTTTGATCTTGTTGACACAATATTCACTGCTTCAAATCATTAGAATATTGTGTAATGTTTATGTTGAATCTTTATGTTATTTTCTTGTTCGTTTTATGATGCTTCTTGAACATTTTCTTGAAGATTAGGAAATTCTATTGATTTCCTGATTCCCGACTAGCAGCGAAGGAAACCATAATTTCCCGTAAATCTTTCACAGAAAAATGTTATTCTGGAAACAGCCAATGCAATTTTAGAATGCAATCACAGTCTCCGCTGAGGTTTTAATAAAGAATATCTAAGCTATATCAATACTGGTTTTAAAAGGCAAATCAATCTGTCTAGCCTTTTCCCAACTATGTTGGGATCGGCTTCCAGTCTAACCGGATGCAGCTGATACCAGTATTTTACATGGAGCGATTGCCTATCTAATCTCCACAACCCAGTTACTGGGTAATACGATACCACTTGGTAAGACAGGTTGTCAGACTTTTAGGCTTCTGACGACCCGTAACGGCTGTCAAAGATCCACGAATGACAGCCGGGACCAACGGCTTATCGTGCTTTTCGAGGCACGGAGGAGTCTCGGTATGTAAAGATGGTCACCCATCCACGGGCCAACCCCGGCAACTAAGGGATTATAAAAAAACAAGAGGTGTCGTGGGACACTCGGCTGGAACGAAGTACACACATCAAGCTATTAATTTCCAGTTTACACTGACCTCTCATTGTAAGGAAATCCTATACAATGCGAGATCAGCTTATACTGGAAAGTTTAGCTTGATCTGTAGCTGTGCGTACCTTTCGGTATCGCACACTTTTGTTACGTAGCAAAAGTGTCGTGTCGGTCAAAATGTTACACTTTTTGGGATTCCGTACCTCAAAAGTAAACCGGAACCCTATATGGTCCCTTGGAGCTTCTAAGTCAACGCAATACAAAAATACTTTCACATATGCGACATATTTTGATACTCGCAAATAAATCAAAACTTATAAGGTACTTCCACTAGAATTATGAAATTTGGCAAGAAGCAAGGTCTCACAGCACAAGTAAAAGTAAAAGTCCGAAAATCGTTAATTTGTAGTTGTATTACATTTTTTTTTTAAACACTTGAATATGCAGTTGGAGAATGTATGGGACAACATGTTTCTCAACTACAATTTTAAGTTTGGTTTTGGATAAATTCTTTTCAGCTACGGAACCCTTCATTGTGCGTGGTCCAACACGTACTTGGCCGGTTTTTGTATTTTCTGTCTAACCCTCATTCAGTATGCAGAGTGACTTCTTCTTCAATTGACTTCCTTAAATAAATATAGATCTTAATAGCGTAAGTTCGGCTGGGAATTACTAGTAGTGAAGGAGTTTAAGTTATTTTCCAGTGGACTCATTATCTTGGAAAATAAGAAAGCTTCATTTACCAAAAGTAGGTAGATCACTGAAGCATAGGTATTCAATTATGACGTAGTTGGCCCAAAAGTTACAACTACTATGTTTTTCTTAAAACCAATCATGAAATTCACGTTTCATAGAAGTTTGAGGTTTATTTACTTATTATAACTATTCTTTCACTTTGAGTTTCAGTGAATTACATAAACTGAGTAGTCAAATCTACCCTTTATTTGATCTGTTCCTAATATTCTTTGAGAAATATGTTTTTCAAATATTTTCTTTTTTGTCCACGGTCCTTTAAGACTAAAAAAAAAACTTGCTTACTGAACGAAGTGAATACGTTAAGCATCATTTTAGTTTTATTTTATATTTTACATGTTTTTACAGTGTCACTGGCACTGCCACCATCAGGGATTTTAATTTTGATGACACAAAAAATTAGTCGCTAATTAGTCGAAATTTGCCGCCAAATATCAGAATTTTTCGGTCACTGGTTCAAAAGTTATAAAGGATCCTAGGTGGCCGATCTGGAGAGCATCTCCCCAGCTTGGCCACATTTTTATATCTCAAAAACTAGGCCACCTAGCGAATATCTATTTTTCTCCCAAAAGTCGCTAATTAGTCGCAACTTTTCGCCAAGTCACAGATTTAGTCGGATCTTAGTTCAGAAGATATAATGAGTTCAATTTTTGAGTATAGTCCAAGAGCTAGTTTTTTGTGTTATCAAAATGTAGTGGTATGTTTACCCACACATGCACGCCACTTGCGAGCTTATAAGTACACCACGTTCATCGTCGTTCGTGACGTTCATCGTCACGTGAAGTTCGAAGTCACGCGTTGTCACGACAACACATATTACACAGTCGTTTACTGACGGCTACTCGCGTCAATCATCATATATATCATTTTATACTAATCATCATAAGTAATTGTACCGTGTTTAGTTGTAGTAAATACATTATTAAATTCATAGTGTAAATCTGAATGGACATTTAATTTCTCACTATAGAACCTACATCACGTCCCAACAAAAGTTCTATATTGGTGACCCCGACGTGAATGAAATAATACGGTTTCATACTTTGATCCGCGAGTGCAATTGCGTTCAATACAGACGTAGATTTTGTTTGTATTGTTACTGTGAACTATTTTACAAACCTTCAAAATGGTCAACCCTAACACTGCTGCTGCCGCTGACTATAAAGTTACCATCGATCCTGAGCACACAGCCGCCACGGCTGCCGCCACACCTGGTAGTGTCAACGCACCTCAGCAAGCTGGTCCGTGTTATACCATAGACCAGCACCAGCCGCCAGAGACGGGGGCGATCACCATCAACTCCCGCATCGCCGACTTCTGGGCAGCGCGTCCACGACTGTGGTTCCATCAGTTTGAGGCCATAATCGGTGCACAAAAAGCAGGTGACTTACATAAATACCAATTAGTTATAGCTAAGTTAGGTCGAGACGAATTGGGTCAAATTAGTGACATTCTCGAGAGCCCACCCGCAAATGGTAAATATCAAGCACTAAAGGATAGGTTAATTTCGGCATATGAAGAATCCGAATCCAAGCAATTACACACACTGCTTACGAAAGTTGAGCTAGGGGATCAACGACCCACTCAACTCCTTCGTAAAATGCGAGAACTCGGAAGAAACAAAATTCCCGAGGACACGATCAAAATTTTGTGGTTAGATCGCCTGCCTGAAACAGTCCGCGCAGTAGTCACGATCTGCGATGTTACGTTGGACAACGTCGCAGCAATTGCTGATAAGATCATGGAAACTTCACGGCCATCTGAAGTCTGCTCTCTAAATCTACCTAAACAATCAACAGATCAACAATTTAATAATTTAATTAAAGAAATTGCCGCGTTAAATACAAAAATTAGCGATCTACAAAACACGCGCCAGAGGAGTCTCAGAGTGCCAGAGGAGGAAAATAGGAGTCGTGGCATTTATCAGTCGCGATCACGGTCACGATCACGCTCTCGGTATCTTGACAATCAAAATAGATACAGGCGTCAAACAGCGCAACCGGGAGACAAAGATTACAAGTGCTTCTATCACTATATTTATGGGGATAACGCCAAGAAATGCGGCGACGATCAATGCATCAAAAATGCGTTAAACTAAAGCCGACACCTGCCTTGGCGAGTGTAGGTGTCGAAGGAACATATCGCTTGAGTGTCACCGACTGGAAAAGTGGTACACATTTTCTTATTGATACCGGCGCTGATATTTCAGTTATTACCTATAAAAACGTGAATCGTCAACCCGCCGATTTTACGTTATTTGCTGCTAATGGGACCACAATCAAAACATATGGGACTCAGAAAATGACTTTGGACCTTGGCTTACGCCGAGCTTTTACCTGGGAATTTGTCCTGGCTGATGTACAGCGGTGCATTATTGGGGCAGATTTCCTAGCCAAACATCAATTGCTTGTTGATCTTCACGCAAAAAAGTTAATTGACAAAGTCACTCTACTCTCTAGGAACACTAACGTAGAAGATGCCTCAAATATACCTACAATAAAGGTCATCGACTCGGATAATAAATATCACTGTATTTTAACAGAGTTCCCAGACCTCACTAAGAGCGAGTGTTTCAAGGACCCACCCAAACACAACGTAACGCATCATATATGTACTCATGGCCCACCTGTTTACGAAAAAGCACGTCCACTTAACGCTGCAAAATACAAAGCGGCAAAGGACGAATTCCAGCGAATGGTAGATTTAGGAATATGCAGGCCGTCATCCAGCCCATGGGCAAATGCTTTACACGTCGTTCAAAAGAAAAACGATGAATTACGCCCGTGCGGTGATTACCGTCGTTTAAACGCAATCACCGAGCCCGACCGCTACCCGATTCCTCGTTTAACGGATTTTACATACATCCTCAAAAATAAAAAAGTTTTATCTAAAATTGATATTCGACGTGCTTACCATAATATAAGCGTCGCACCCGCGGACATACCGAAAACCGCAATAATAACTCCATTTGGTCTGTTCGAGTTTACGAAAATGAGCTTCGGTCTGAGAAATGCTGCACAGACGTTTCAAAGATTTATCAATGAAGTTTTGAAAAATACTCACAATACGTTTTGTTACCTGGACGATATACTTATTGCTTCAGAATCAGAAGAATGTCACATTCATGATCTCAAAGAGGTGTTCAAGCGACTTAGTGAATTTGGCGTCACAATCAACACGTCTAAATGCGAATTTGGGAAATCCGAACTTACATTTCTCGGTTATCGCGTTAGCTGTGATGGCATACGGCCGGACGAAGAAAAGGTCAAAGCTATCAATAACTATCCGCAACCCGAAACCATCGAAGAACTGAGGCGCTTCCTCGGTCTTATAAATTTTTACCGAATGAGCATTCCAAAAGCCGCCGACACTCAAACTATTTTAGACAATTACTTACACAACGCTAAGAAAAAAGACAAGACTAAAATCGCTTGGACCGAAGAAGCAGTCAACGCATTTAATCAATGCAAACATCACATAAGTGAAGCTGTCACTCTCACGCATCCAGACTCATCATCCAAACTTATTTTAATGACCGACGCAGCGAATACCTGCGTTGGCGCAGCACTTCATCAACTAGTCAACAAACGGTTAGAGCCACTAGGATTTTATTCGAAAAAACTAAGTAGCGCCCAGATAAAATACAGTACCTACGACAGGGAATTATTAGCTATGTACATGGCAATAAAACACTTTCGGTATATGATTGAAGGGCGTGATCTCACAGTGTTAACCGATCACAAGCCGTTAACATTTGCTTTATCGAAGAAAGAATCTAAATCCGATCCACCAAGACGTCTTCGTCAATTAGATTTTATTTCGCAGTTTTGCAGCAAAATTGAGTACGTTAAAGGCGAGCTCAATAACGCCGCCGACGCTCTTTCAAGAATAGAAGAGATTCATTTACATGATATTTTCGATTATGAACAATTATACAAAAGCCAAGTCGAAGATACAGAATTATCATTACTAAAGCAAAAACCTAACTTGGAATTTAAATTGTTCCGCATGCCATATGCAAACCATGAGCTTACGTTCGAAACATCAACGTCATCAGCGCGACTTTATTTACCGTCGGAGTTTCGAGAAAAAGCGATTTCAAGTGTCCACGCACTTAACCACCCTGGAGTAGCCGCTACGCGTCGCCTTATCGCCCAGCGCTATTTTTGGCCTAACATGAACTCTGACGTTGCAAACTTTGTAAAAAGTTGCATACAATGCCAGAAGTGTAAAGTACAAAGACATACAATCACACCTCTAGGAGAGTTCGAAAAATCAGACCGTTTCGAGCACGTTCATATAGATTTAATTGGACCATTACCACCTTCCGATGGATACACATACTGTGTCACAATGATTGATCGTCATACAAAATGGCCCGAAGTCGTTCCTGTAAAGGACATAAGCGCTGAAACCGTCGCGAAAGCTCTACTCGAGCATTGGATAGCACGTTTTGGTTGCCCTGCAAAAATAACTTCGGATCAAGGTCGTCAATTCGAATCCAATCTTTTCAAACAGCTGACCAAACTACTTGGAATAGAAAAGATTAGGACAACAGCATACAACCCAAAGGCAAATGGACATGTCGAAAGGATGCACCGAACGCTAAAAGCTTCCATCATGACACGTTGCGATAACAGCAATCAATGGTCACAACAATTACCTATCGTGTTATTAGGAATGCGCAATACCGTTAAAGAAGACTCAGGATACAGCCCTGCTCAGATGACCTACGGTAAATCTATGCGTCTACCCGGAGATTTTTTTGTTCCCACCGAAGCAGACATCAACAACACAGATTATACCTGCAAACTCATGGAAACATTAGCGAGCATTAAACCGACCACAAGAATACAAACTGATAACAGAAACATTTTCGTGCACAAAGATTTGACTAAATCTGACTACGTGTTCATTAAAAACGAAGTCAAACGTTCGTTAACACCGCCGTACGAAGGTCCGTATAAAATCCTAAAACGAAGCAAAAAACATTACGACGTACAAGTAGGTTCTCGAAAAGTCACTATTTCTCTCGATCGTCTCAAACCTGCTTATGTTATAATTAATAGCCCTGCAATTCAGTCGCCACATGAAGTTTTTGTTTCGCCCAAAACAACAGCGTTAGCACCGGTTGGAACCAAATCGACCTCACTTGAGAAAACTGAACCATCTGTCACTACAAGATCGGGTCGCGTCGTGAAAAAGACCGTGAGATTTGCCATCTAAAACATTTTTTGTCGCCAGTCCCAAAGTCATAAACATATCAAGTGAGAAGTGCGGTGAAGTGTTGTGTTTTAAAATAGACCAACAAAACAAACAATTCTGTGGCGTTCTCATACTAATTATATCAACTTGTAACATATTTATTTTTGTGTTATCGTTACCACTTAGTTAAAACTTAAGTTTAAAACCTTTTTTGTTTAAGAACCTTTTGTATCAAGTAGTTACATTATGACCAATGTATTTTAATTTTTTTTACAAAATGACTTAAGTTTAAGTATCCATTTGTCTAATGTTGTTTTTATATGCCTCATGTTAGCGTAGAGTCTTATTGTTTATTAATTAAAAGTTAGGTATAAGTTATACACTTTTACACCAAGCCATTTTATTTGGTATTTGCAATGTTTACACTTTGCTCATTGTTTTTTGATAATTATTTGTTTACCCTTTTATTAAATTATCTTTATCAAAGGGGGGAGGACATGTAGTGGTATGTTTACCCACACATGCACGCCACTTGCGAGCTTATAAGTATCTAAGACGTTCATCGTCACGTGAAGTTCGAAGTCACGCGTTGTCACGACAACACATATTACACAGTCGTTTACTGACGGCTACTCGCGTCAATCATCATATATATCATTTTATACTAATCATCATAAGTAATTGTACCGTGTTTAGTTGTAGTAAATACATTATTAAATTCATAGTGTAAATCTGAATGGACATTTAATTTCTCACTATAGAACCTACATCACGTCCCAACAAAAGTTCTATAAAAATTAAAATCCCTGATGGTGGCCATGCCAGTGACAGTTCCACGTTTTTACCAGCTGTTGGCGATGATCCCGATGTAAGGACATTGTGACAAATTATTGTAAAACATCAATAAATAATTAATTTCTAGAATTACACTACACATTCCTCGCTGCCCTTGACTCCCGACCCAATGTGGACGAAAAAAAAATATGTAGGTACACAAAATCAAACAGTCTGGTTCAAGAATTCTCCACCAAACAGTCTTTCGAAAATGATTTGACAAACAGCTTAAGGGTTAAAAAAGCCTTGGTCAAAATGTTTGTAGACCTCTTCAACTAAAGGTCTCAATACATCAAAGCATATCCATTCATCTGTACTTCCTTTCATATAGGTCCTGTCCATTTCTCCTGAAATCCGTATACATGACGAGGGTTCCTATGACGTCATGTTTCGGCTCTTTTTACGTCCATCGTTCACACAATGGGCTATTTTTTATGACGTCTATAGGACACGCTGGTGTAATGTTTCTACTCAACCTTTCTCAGAAGCAAGAATGAAAGGTTATAAAAAGCAAGTAAATTGACGAGTTATGTATAAAATGATTTTAAAATGTACTGAATGTGGAGACTGACTGACAGGTAGTGTATTCCATTACTTAATTAAAAAGTCAATGTCAATGCCATGACTACTTCGACTGGTTCTGTGCTTCCCGCATTCAGCAGATTCCCGCGGCCTTCACAAGGTCATCGGTCCACCGTACGCGGTCGCCACTCCAAACAATACTCCAAATCCTTTCGGCCCCATCGGCCATGGCGGTGTTTGGAGGGGAGGAGGGGGGGGGGGGGGGGGTACGAGCAGCAGTGGACGTCTTTCGGCTGAAATGATGATGATGAACTTGACTACCTTCAATTGTAATTGTCAACGTATATTGAAAACACGTTATTGAAAGGATGAGTTTTGAATTAGTGCGCAAATCAGTACGTTCAAGTAGGTATCTATACTTGAATGTACTGATTTGCGCAGTAAATAAAGCAAGTGGGAGCAAGTGATTTTTTTTCGCGATTTCAGTTCACGCGTGTTGCGTCAATTTGATAAACAATTAATTTCCCTGACTGTACATATATGCTAGTTGGGACTTTATACTACCAGAAGCAGAGAAAACCTTGAATGGAGATCGTGAAGCGGTTAAGTTATTACTTTTATGCGTCTTGTCTAAGATTTAGCAGCTGTTTAATCTATTTGATAAGTTACAGGCATTAAATTAATGATTTTTTACACTTTTCAAAATTCCTGCGATAAATAATAGGTAATTGAGTAACCATCGACTTCTAACTAATAAAATCAAATCAAAATATTTTATTTCACATAAACCTCCATGGGCATTATGAAACGTCAGAAGCTAGGGGCACGGTTTCAATTGGTCCGTTCCTATGGAGAAGAGCCGGCAATAAACTCCACGGTTACTCTTTTAAAAATAATTGGCTTTTACAATATTTTCAAATAACAATGTTAACAAGACTAGAATTAACTAGAGTAGTCTACAGAGATAGTGTTCCGAGAAAATTGTTCTAACGAGAAATTAGTCGTGTTCAAGACGCTCGTGTATTTGAATCGATACTTGAAGAACTTTGTTGACTGGAAAATTTCGGTGTCGGGTTGACAATGATAGTACCAATGAAGCTTTTGAACTTTGCGCGTTGTTCTGTGTCTTGATATTTATGATCGCTTGTTACTAAAAAACCGGCCATGTGCATGTCGGACCACGCACAGTGATGGGTTCCGTAGTTAGGATGAATTTAGGTATCCCAAAAAAAGCATAACATTGTAGTTGAAAAACATGTACTCCCTTAAATTGATATACGTCACGGTCAATTCTCTAACTGAAAATGTAAGTTTGTAATCGCAAAAAAACATTTTCTCTATGTGATAAAACTACAAATTAACGATTTTCAGACTTTTTCCTTTACTTGTGCTGTGAAACCTTGCTTCTTGCCAAATTTCATGACTCTAGGTCAACGAAAAGTTAGGTAGGATTTGATTTATTTGCGAGTATCAAAATAAGTCTCATAAATGGCCGTATTTTTTTTTTGCGTTGACTTAAAAGCTTGATGTTTTTAGAGCTCGAAGGGACCGTAGATTTAGGTATTTGATATAAATTTCAGCTTGATGCCTCCACGCGTTCCTGAGAAAAAGGGTCTTGACAGACTGACATACGGACAGACAGACGGACAACGAAGAGATCTTGCTTTCTAGAGACAATCAGCCGCACTACCACCTTGCTCTGAAATACAGTCTTGTGGAATCGGAAGTACCGTACTATAGGTATGCCATGTGCCCGACCCAGTTCTCGAAAATGGCAATATCACGTTGCATCGTGATCGATCTATCATCACTGACAGGACTATTGCTGCCAATAAGCCAGACATAGTAGTGATAGATCGAATAGAGCGTCGCAGAATGATTGTTGTTATGGCGGTCCCGCGTGATGACTAATATTACTTAATAATAATAATCAGCCTACAACGTTCCCACTGCTGGGACACAGGCCTCTCTGTGAGAGGGAGTGGGCTAGAATCTACCATGCGGGCCAAGTGTGGCTTGGTAGATGTCACATGTCTCCGAAAATGTTTTCGTGCCTTTAAAATGTCTCCATACATTGAACAAATTGTACTCTTTTATGTACTACTTTTCGCGCACAGAACAGTTTTCGCGCGATTTAAAAAAGTAAAACTAATAGAGAAGAATATTTTAAAAAGTTTTTTTTTCATGCAGTCGTCGTGCTGGCCAGTGTGATTGTTCTAAAAATTAGGTTGACGCACTTAAATGAAATAAGAATTAATGCATTTTCAGTGGACTGGCGGTATAGAAAATTATTGAATAGAAAGGTTCGAATTTTAAAAAAATCTTTCCACGCTAGCGGATATAATGCACTTTTGCACTTAGATTTCAAATGATAAACAGAATCTTTCCGAGGTTGGAGGTGAAAAAAAAAGTTACTGAAAGCTTTCATTCAGAATTTTAAACCAACATAAAATTGGAGAAAAGATTAAGACCAATCCATGGAAGCAAAGACCAATTGTATCGACCAACATATAGATCTCACAAAGCTTTCCAATCCTATTCCACTGAATTTCGTCCTATAGATTAGAACATTAATAACAACATAACAACATTGTCAAAATAGATCAAACACAATTAACTGTACCACACAAAGTTTGACGGCCGCATCAATAATATTCGATATTCGGCACAATCGAGACAAAGGCTCGGCGACGCGACGGTTCGATTCACAATCGAGTCTGTTTTCAATGCTATCGACGAATATTATTGAGAGGGGTGGCTGTAAAAGCCGACCGAGTGTAAAGAGTTATTCAATACTGTGTGCATACAAGTGTTTATATTGAACGTAGCTACTGCGTTGAATGGGTGTTCGTTAAAATTGTGATCGAATTTTTGTCTGCAGAAGTTTTTATTTCTTTTTACTTAACCTCTACTGTCCCACTGCTGGGCAAAGGCCTCTCCCAAGTCCTTCCAGGAACTCTTTTCCCGCGTTCATTGATGTATAAATTAGGAAGATAAGGTTCGCGCTCCTCGACGTGGACCGTATAAATTGAGTTAACCGTACACAATTGATTTCACCCGATGACCCTATCACCCTCCTCCAGGAAAGTAGTAGGGAAACTACCACTGTCTACAAACACAAACACAGATCTACATTCCGGCCCCGACGCCGAGGCCCACCGCGTTTAAGACCATCTAACGTAAATGTAAATGTAAATTCATGTTCCTTGATCGGTTTAATCGAGCCAGCTGGTGGCGTAGCTGAGCCTGTAGCTTTAAACTCCCCTGTTAATAATAATTCCCCCAACTTGAGCCAGCCTATTGCTTTGCCTTGCTGTTCTAATGATAATGACACGACTCCTTAAGCCGAGGTCCGTACCCCACAAGGGGTGCCCTTAGTGCGCAGTCGTTTAGTTTATAAGTTTAGTTAGTATATTATGCCCCCTGGCTGGAGGCTTTTGAGCTCGCTTAAAGGCACTCACAGGAAAGTCCGGTTAAGTAGTCGAGACTTCTTATGGTCACACTACGAGATGCCAATTAAAAAAAAAAAAAAAAAAAACAATTGATCTTAGTCACAATCGAACTGGCGTTTGTGTAGCACATGTTTAGCACGTTATGTAAAATTACCGTAATCGTCTAAATAAGCAGCAACAATGCCTTCCTGTGTTTTCAAAATGTGCACAAATAGTTAAACAACCAAAAACAAGTTCCAAGGGATTACTTTTCACTCGTAAGTTCAGCCAAAATGGTTAATTTGTTGAAAATTATAATAATATTTAATGTTTGCTTCGCCATGCTTGTGAGAGCGAGATAGACATGCAATGTCATTCATAATCGTAAGTATTCGGCGGCTAACTCGATTTCGCTTGCACGACAGCACCAGCTCCTATTATTCTGTCCTTGTCTATCGGTAACTGTAGGTTTGCGACTGTGATCACAGATGTGCGAGTTTCGGTGCATGTAATCGTGCGCCGAGTCCAGGTTTAGTGCTTGCGATTTTAGCGCGTAACATATCTTCCTCTATTATGTCAATGCCCGCGTTACTTCAAACCTGCCTTCACGGTACACGTCCAGGTCATCTCGCCACCTCTTTCTGGGTCGGCCTCAGAGGCCGTCCATCTTTATGTACCCATTGTGTGGAGACTTTTGCCCAGCGGTCATCGTGCATGCGGCTGACGTGACCCGCCTAATCCCATTTGAGCCTAGCAGCTTTCTTGCCTACAACCATTATACCCGTTTTGGATCGCAGCGTGGTGTTCCGAATTATGTGCTTACGCCTAGGATGCTGCGTTCCATCTCTCTATGGCAAACTCCAAGGCGAAACTTTTACGATTCAGTGAGCAACCAGGTCTGAGCAGAAGCACTGCAGGAGAGTAGGTATGGGTAAAAAATTAAATTGAATTTAGATATTTTAATTCTTCTTTTACTAATATGCAGAACCTGCAGAATTATACTTGTCGACATAATCAGTAACTAAGAAGCAACGTGAAAAAATAAAGAGTAATGGAACGTAATTGAAAAATTTATTAGAAGATTTGACTGTAAACCCCCGTACGCACGGGCGTAATAAAATCGCGGCGGGATTTTATAGCGCACTGGATTTTCAACGCTCTGCTTAGCGCCGAGAGTGCAAAATCCAATAGTGTTTTTTCGACGCGCTAGAATGTACTCTGTTATTGTTAAGTTGGATTCTCGACGCTCGGCTCAACAACGAGAGTTGAAAATCCAGTGCGCTATAAAATCCCGCCGCGATTTTATTACGCCCGTCCGAACGGAGGCTTAGATGAGTTTATTAGTTTATCTTAAATCACACATAATCTTAGCTAATATTATAAATGCGAAAGTAAGTTTGTTACCTTTTCACGCCTAAATCACAGAACCGATCATCCTGAAATTTTGCTTATACGTTGTCAGGTGTACAGAAACATAATATGGTACCTTTCATCCCGAAAAAAGTAGGTACTGTTCCCGAGGAAAACAACAATAGGGTTCAGATAATAGATTGCGCCACGTGACTTTCGAATCAAGATTGAATTAATATATTATTACAATCAGAGTACAACCCGAATTGTTTGGCAAATTCTAAAAGCAAAGCCGCGAACAAAAGCTAGTGCAAATATAAAGTATCTTATGACTTTCTTTATTGTTTAGGTACAGACGCCAGCACATCAAGCTATTACAATCTGTCAAATTTCTTTAATAGATTTTCATCTTTATCGCTAAAGCATTAGGTTCAAGGTTGATTGGGATATTTTGACAGTTTCGGGTGGCTTGACCCAGCTGGCGTCTGTACACATACAAACTCAACGTTACTTAACACCGAGCGAGAGTGACAATGACTACTTTGACATCACATATTTTACAGTTGGATCCACGAATGTAAAACCCAGCTATTATTTAGCGTTATGAAGACAAGAATTGACATTTTAAAAGGCAAAGAAAATACTTTTTTGGTAGTGATAATGTGAGAAGTCTTTGAACTCTAAAATAATGGTTTTTCAGTTATATTTTGACTACTAAATATGTGCGGAAATATTATTGGAAAGGTCGGAATGGCTTTTTAATGATAAAAAAGAACATCTATGTACCATTATCACCCCTATTTGCAAAGTAATAAATTATTTGATTTTATTTGAAGACAAAAGACTACGGTTAAAGCAAAATAAAACCTACCAAGTGCATGACGGACCACGCTCAATGAAGGGTCCCTTAGTTGAAAAGAATTTATCCCAAAAACAAACTTAACTTAGTTGAAAAACATGTTGTCCCATACATTGACATACGTTACTTTCAATTTCTTCAACTGCAAATTTAAATTTGTAATCCTAAAAAAAATTTTTTTCGAAACATAGGGTATTTCGTTGACCTACGTATTTAAAGGTTCATGAAATTTGGCAACTCACAGCAGAAGTAAAGGGAAAAAGTCCGAAAACCAACATATATATGTCATAAAATTACAAATTAACGGTTTTGGGGCTTTTCCCTTTACTTGTGCTGTGAGACCTTGCTTCTCGCCAAACATGATTCCAGGTCAACGGTAAGTTAGGTACCAAATTTCAACTTAATCGGTTCATTAGATTCGGAGCAAATTGGCTGTTACAGACGGACAGACAGACACACGAGTGATCCTATAAGTGTTCCGTTTTTTCCTATTGAGGTACGGAACCCTAAAAATTTCAGAGCGATGTCCAAAATAGAGAAACGAAATGTCACTTTGTATAATAATAGGTACAGTTTGATTTTAAACGTTGTTAATTTTATTGCTAACTATTTTCCTCTCTCTTTTCGACAGCTATTTAACAATAGCTCTTGTCATATTGTAAAGATTAGCCAGCCAACAAGGTAGAGGGGCTGACTGCCGCGTCCGGCGGACGTACTTAAGTATCATCGTTGAGGCTCTTTTATTCCCCGACTTTAAAAAAAGTTCAGTGTCCATGAATTCATGGAGGGGCTCGTGGCTTAGTAATAACAGCCGCACGGGTCGATAGACCAGTTTAAGCTACGGTTGCGCGGTTGGTTCGTGGATGGGTGACCATCTTTACATACCAAGATCCCTCCGTACCTTGGAAAGCATGTTAAGCCGTTGGTCCCGGCGATCGATCGGTCGATCTTTGAAAGTCGTTACGGGTCGTCAGAAGTCTGAAAGTCTGGCAACCAGTTTTACTAACTGAGTTGTGTAGATCAGATAGCTCGCTCCATGTAAAAATACTGGTATTCAGCTGCATCTGGTAAGACTGGAAGCCAACCCCAAAATAGTTAGGAAAGGTTAAGCCAGTGCGAATGGCCATAAATTTATATTATTAATAATCCGATATCTTTTAGCTTTCGTATAGAAAATATGTCAATTCAAATATTCGCATCAGATAATGACAATTCAAAAGTACCTGTAAATGGTTTGATTTAAATAAATACTTCGCGTTTTAGTTTTGATAGAAGTTATTTGACTAATGAAAAATCAGCCCTTAAACAATTCAACAAGATGAAAACATAATCTATGTTTCTGTCTGCCAAATAAATTCTAAGCTAATCATCAAAACTGCGTCGTCGTATTACATATTATTACAATATACTCGGTGCACCTCCATCCTAACATTTTTCTAAGAAAGCTTTCACAAAGAATATGTAAACAAATCCCGTATCCGTACATAAACTAGCCGTCTAGACATTTACAATGAGGATAATTTACAGCTCGGAGCAAACGTTTATGTAAAATGTTTTACCCTTCAGTGACACATTGTATGTTCAAAAGTTAAATTGGAATCGGATAACTGTGATACACTGCCGTACTTTAATAAAAAGGCATAAAAGGAAAAAGTGCAACACACTCCTAATCTTTCTAACACTGAAAAAATATATGTACTTTTAAAAAGGAAACTTGTTGATCGCCAGTGATTTTGTTTTGCATACAAACTTTAATCCTCCTAAATCAGATCAGGGTTTAATTTTTTGAGCCTGCTTACTTAGGAACATATCTGCATAATCTTTCGGTGTTTGTTGTCTGTCAGTCAATTACCTACTGAACTCCGTTAGACTGATACTCAAATAAACCTGTAGGCTAGCAGAAAGTATTCAAAACCGGTTTCAAATTACACATCTAATACATGCACTCCAACAATACATGGAACGTATAAAATCTGCCTAGCTTCTTCCCAAATATGTTGGGATCGGCTTCCAGTCAATGCAGCTAAATACCAGTATTTTACATGGAGCGACTACCTATCTGACCTCCACAACCCAGTTAGTGGGTAATACGATAGCCCTTGTTAAGACCGGTTGTCAGACTTTCGGGCTTCCGACGACCCTTAACGACTGTCAAAGATCCACGAATGACAGCCGGGACCAACGGCTCAATGTGCTTTCTGAGGCATGGAGGAGTCTCGGTATGTAAAGATGGTCAACCATCCAGGGACCAACCCCAGCAAGCGTAGCTTAACCTGATGGATCGACCCGTGCGGCTGTTATTACTTAGCCACACGTCCCTCTAAAAGTAAAGAAATACTATGATAAATAATACATAGAACATACAAACACCGGATAAGTAGCCCCTACTTTTCAAAATTCGGTGAAAACCCTAAAACTTGCCCCATTCATCATTAGGGTTCCATACGAAAATGGTAAAAAGGAAGGAGGAAGGAGGAGGGGGGGGGGAGGAGGAGGAAGGGGGGAGTCTGTCTGACTGCCCGTCTGTCACAGCTGGATATCTCAAGAACTACTAGTGCTATCAACTTGAAATTGGGAACAGTTTTAGATGACCTTTTCCCAACTATTTTGCAAATAAGAAAGAAACAAAAACATTTTTTTTTTTACAATAGCGTCTTAAAAAACTTTTTTACAAAAAAATACAACCGACTTCCAAAAACAACACTACAAAGTGAAAAATAACTTTAATTTCGGAAGTCAGTGTCTGATTAAATGTATTTTCGTTTTTGCCACCGACTTCCGAAATTAAAGTTATTTTTCACTTTGTAGTGTTGTTTTTGGAAGTCGGTTGTATTTTTTTGTAAAAAAGTTTTTATTTTTCACTTTTTAGTGGTTCACATGTGCTTACCCCTTCACAGCGTACCGGCGTGATGTTATGTTATGAACTGGTGTAAACAATAAACAGACATGAGATTTCAGCAATCCCAGTCCAGAAGTTCTTCATCAGATCTTCACCAAATTGAAATGGGACCACTACGAGAAAGTACTCTTCCAAAAACTATCCAAATCTCTTCAAGTGTGGCTATAAAATTGGAAGAGTTTTCTCTATTTCTCCAGGATCCCTTCATCAGATCCTGACTTGATGATCATGGGACCACCTGGGAAGTATACCCTTTCAAACAAAAAAAAAAATCCAAATCGGTCCAGCCATCTTCGAGTAATCGGGGAACATACCTACATAAAAAAAATAAATAAAAAAAAAGGTTCCGACGAATTGAGAACCTCCTCCTTTTTGAAGTCGGTTAAAAAGAGATGTGTCTATTCTTCGTAGAGATAGAAGTGGTCCATGCTACGAGTGCTGTAGGTACATAAACTGTCGTCAGTTTCCCATGAATGTTGGCAGCAAATACAGAAGCCACGTGCTACTCCTTTCATACGCCAGCAACGGTGATACTGCACGTGCGCCAGTCACGAGTTTTATCTGACGGAATTGAAGGACTCTACCAATAACGTCATTGTATGTCCTTCAGAAACCTCCCAGCGTTTCCATGTTTAAGAGGCTGACAACAGCTATAAGCGCAGTAACTGTCGGACTGCGTAGAAAAAAAAAGAAAAGCGCGATGACACAACGCTGGTAATTTATTGCAAAATATGAAGTAATATTTGCAAAAAATCTATTGTTTGGACTAAAAAATTAAGACTCTAGCTAGTTACATTCATTGAAACATAACTTATAGGTAACAGTGTCTTAGTATAAAGTAACACTTAAAGGATGATGGGCAAAATGTATGGAATCTGGTACCCGCTCCAATAGAAACATGTTATACATCATTGAAAAGGTATTTTTGTGTAGAATAATGTAAACTTGAGCGCTTGTCTCAAATATTAGTATTTAAGGAGTTAGAGCGATTTTTGTGTCATGCGTTTTTGCTTTAACATGCGGGTGTGAGTAGTCACTAAGAATATTTAAATCAGGCACGTATGACAAAAACGCATGACTCAAAGTCATTTTAGGCTCAAGTTAGTTATTTATTTGAGTAAAAAAATACAAGTATAGGTAACCATACAAGTATAGGTAACCAACATAGCAACCTAAATCAGAAATAACTTTATTTTTTATAGTTTTACAATTTTAGACTGTTTTCGTTGTCTACAATGACATCATTGAGAAATGCTGCTGGAGCAAGGAACCCTTCGCGTCTGGCATATCCTAAGTACCATATAATAGAAATAATATGCGCGCAAGTGCCCATTGTACGTCGCCCAGTTAGGCATGTGCAATAATAATGTAATATATTGTTGTTTTGACCCAGGTTACATTTTATCATAATATAACAATAATACGTCCTAGAACGTACATGATGCGACTGTATTCGTCCGCGAATTAGCCAGACGGCATCATTTATACCATAGTCTGATAAGTCATCAAGGTTATGTTGTTGATATATTTCTATTAGATAGAGTCCATTTGTTAAATGTTCGTTGCAATAAGAACGAGCGAGTTTCAATTGATTAGTACCTAACGAAAGTAAAATAACTTCCTCTTCAAATTAATTCTGGGAAGTTTTGAATATCATTAGCTTCTATTTTCAAAGTTAGCTCTACGCGCATTCAATCGTTTTCTTTCGACATAAGTATATAAAATATTTGGTGTATCTATTTTAGTCTTGATTATGTTGAGAAAGGATTCTACATGTATGTTGTCGGTAATAGGAATATGAAAATGATTTAACATAGCTGCAGCAATTCTAAAGTCAACAAACATGTTTGGAAGCGTTTTATTAAAGTATTTTTGTCTTAAAAGTTTGAAATCGCGCTTAAAGCGCCCGTTAACCACCTCGACAACCCATTTGCAAATCGTAACTGAGCGCGACTCATTTGCTTGCTCAGTGGTTAATTGTGTCTCGTTTCTATTTTTTGTTGGTGACATGTGGGGATCATAGCCATTGGCTTCAATGTCACCTACGCTGTCCCTGAAACCCCTGTCCAAAATAAATACGTCTTCCGGATGTAACAAAATATGTATGGGATTCTCCCCATCATTCATTAGATTAGACATAATATTCGCATCCGTTTTTGTTGCAGCATATGGGCCAAGTACTTCTACAATGCATCCATCTGAACATACGATTAAAAAAGGTTTAAGTAAGTTTTGGAACTTATGTAAACTGTAAGATTGTCTTTGAAATAAAAAATTCGAACTTTTATTAATATAAACATAAGTTCCATCAAATATTAAAATGACCTTATCGTTATTCTCATTACCGAACAAAGCTTTTGGAATTGAGAGATTCCTCTCTAATATATTATTTCTAGTTTCTAGTTTTTATTATTTCTAGGGCTTCAGCCCCATTATATAGAGTCCCTCTCGTGTTATTTAATAGTTTAGTAAATATCCTACTGTGAGGTTCGAGGCCTCACAGTACCCAGCAGTTTTGAATACAACGAAACAAAATCTGACATATGTAAACAATTTTCTTAAATGCATGTACGAATTTATGAATTGATTGATTTCATGAAATCATGAACTCAAAAATCAATCTGTTTAGCCTTTTCACAACTGTGTCGGCGTCAGCTTCCAGTCTAATCGGATGCAGCTGAATATCAGTATTTTACGTGAAGCGACTGCCTATCTGACCTCTATAACCCAGGTACTGGGTATTACGATACGTCTTGGTAAGATTGGTTGATCCGTTTTTGTTGCAGCATATGGGCCAAGTACTTCTACAATGCATCCATCTGAACATACGATTAAAAAAGGTTTAAGTAAGTTTTGGAACTTATGTTTACATTACATGTTTATATTAATAAAAGTTCGATTTTTTTATTTCAAAGACTACTACTACTACTACTTTCTACTTCTTCTTCTCTTCTCTTCTCTCTTCTCTTCTCTCTCTCTTCTCTTCTCTTCTCTTCTCTTCTTCTCTTTCTTTCTTTCTACTTTTATTAATATAAACATAAGTTCCATCAAATATTAAAATGACCTTATCGTTATTCTCATTACCGAACAAAGCTTTTGGAATTGAGAGATTCCTCTCTAATATATTATTTCTAGTTATGAATTATTTACATGATAGCTGGTTAAAAGGTTCATTGAACACCGACTAACATGAATGCAAAGAACTATTAAGACATAATGTACTCGTATTAAACAAAACTAAGAAATACAACTTTTACATACCTCTAAAACAGCATTTTCTTGAATATAAGCGGCTAACTCAGGACGCAAGCTAGGTAAGTCGTCACGTAAAATATGTTCCTGATATCTTTCATGATATAAACCTCGCCGACACATCACACAATTGTGATTTCCGTCCATTTTGGTAGAAAATCAATTCCATAAAACAAGCCGAAGTCAACGATTTTAGCGGGTAACGGAGTCCAAAAGAAAAGCACGGGTCAATATGAAAGATAAAATAAAGTAGTAGAAAGTAGCGTAAAGTAGTCTCACGAACGGAACGAACGAGCGACTGACTGACTGATAGATGGAGATGTATCAGCCGATCACGCGCACTGCACCCCCCACTCCGCTCCCGATATATCCCGTGGTGCCTCCTGGGTTGGTTGGTATCAGTAAATCAAGTTTTCAGTTGTATCGCTTAAGTTTTTAATATGATACTTATATTGTTATGTTGAACAAAGAAACATATTCATATTAGGTTGGGGAAAAAGTCTTTTCGCATTATAGTATGTATGAACTTAAAATAAAATCTCTGTGGCTATACTATTTGTATCTGGCTGGTTTTGGTATCATTGAAAGTTTAAATTTTAAAGAACATAATTCCAAATTCAAATTAGGAAAATGTGTGATTTTCATTTGTTTTTCGTACTGTCAAGATGAGTGAATCTAATGAAGAAATGCGATACATTTTAAAATTTTACTACAAAAAAGGTAAAAATGCAGCGCAAGCCGCGAAAAAAATTTGCGATGTTTATAGACCCAGTGCAATGTCTGTGAGAGTAGCACAAGTTTGGTTTAAGCGTTTTCAATCCGGAAATTTTGATGTCAAAGATGCACGTCGCTCTGGTCGCCCTATTACGGATAAAATGGATCCCATTTTTGAAAAAGTGGAGCAAGATTGGCATATCAGTAGTTACGACGTAGCTGAAGAACTGGGAATTGACCACAAAATAGTTTTGGCGCATTTGAAAAAAACTGGGTACGCAAAAAAGCTCGATATTTGGGTACCTCACGAGCTCACTGAAAGAAACCTAATGAACCATGTACTAATTTGTGATTCTTTATTACGACGTAATGAAACCGAACCATTTTTGAAGAAGCTTGATAACTGATGATGAAAAGTGGATCACGTACGACAAGAACGTGCGAAAAAGGTTGTGGTCAAAGGCCGGTTAGGCTTCACAGACTGTGGCGAAACCCGAGTTAACTCGCAACAAGGTGATGCTGTGTGTGTGGTGGGATTGGAAGGGCATTATTGATTATGAGCTGTTACCACCAGGCAGGACCATCGATTCTGAACTCTAATGCGAACAACTGATGAGATTAAAGCAAGAAGTTAAGAGAAAGCGGCCGGAATTAATCAACAGAAGGGGTGTGGTTTTTCATCATGATAACGCTAGACCTCACACATCTTTAGCCATTCAGCAAAAATTAAGAGAGTTTGGCCGGGAGGTGTTAATGCATCCGCCGTATAGTCCTGACCTTGCACCTTCAGATTTCCACTTGTTTCAGTCTTTTCAGAATTCTTTAGGCAGTGTCAGGTTAACATCACGAGAGGACTGCCAAAACCACTTGTCGCGGTATTTTGATCAGAAGTCCCAAAATTTCTATAGCAATGGGATCATGTCCCTACCTACAAGATGGCAAAAAGTTATCGAACAAAATGGTACCTACATAATGACATGGCCCGTTTCTGCCTAGTTACTCAGTGGCATGTACATTATTAGACACCTACTTATAAGTAAATAAAAATAGAAATAAAAATTACAAAACTAATTACATTTTCTTACAAGTCCAGAATAAATATTTAAACATAAATAGTTGTTTTGCGTTTCGGTCGTATCAAGATAGCGGGCCATTTTGGATAAACGTTTCATTCCCTGTAAACCTAAAATATAAATGTTCCATCAGAGTTATATTAAAAATGATTCGGACTGTAAAATGATAATAAAAAACATAATAATCAGAATCATAATAAAAAACATTTTGTAAATTACTTGAATGCTATGAAATATTATTGTTTTAGATAACTTTTTTTTTTGTAACAACGAAACGAAACGACATGACAGGTTCGACAATCGCAGAGTGTTGCCATCCGTACCATGTTTCTCGTACATGTACGAGATTCAGAGGACTTGGTACGAGGTAAGAGTTTACATCCATCTTCGTATGATTTTGTACGAAATTCGTTGTTACAAATCATATTTTGTGTACCTGAATGTAAAAGAAATTATGAAAGATTTCATTTGGCTTGTGTTTAAACGCCTACCAGAAAAGTACCTACCTATTTTACTACCAAAAAATTCAAAATACCTGCCAGAATGGATAAATGCTCAACAAAATGGATAAAAAAATATGTATGGGATTCTCCCCATCATTCATTAGATTAGACATAATATTCGCATCCGTTTTTGTTGCAGCATATGGGCCAAGTACTTCTACAATGCATCCATCTGAACATACGATTAAAAAAGGTTTAAGTAAGTTTTGGAACTTATGTAAACTGTAAGATTGTCTTTGAAATAAAAAATTCGAACTTTTATTAATATAAACATAAGTTCCATCAAATATTAAAATGACCTTATCGTTATTCTCATTACTGAACAAAGCTTTTGGAATTGAGAGATTCCTCTCTAATATATTATTTCTAGTTATGAATTATTTACATGATAGCTGGTTAAAAGGTTCATTGAACACCGGCTAACATGAATGCAAAGAACTATTAAGACATAATGTACTCGTATTAAACAAAAGTAAGAAATACAACTTTTACATACCTCTAAAACAGCATTTTCTTGAATATAAGCGGCTAACTCAGGACGCAAGCTAGGTAAGTCGTCACGTAAAATATGTTCCTGATATCTTTCATGATATAAACCTCGCCGACACATCACACAATTGTGATTTCCGTCCATTTTGGTAGAAAATCAATTCCATAAAACAAGCCGAAGTCAACGATTTTAGCGGGTAACGGAGTCCAAAAGAAAAGCACGGGTCAATATGAAAGATAAAATAAAGTAGTAGAAAGTAGCGTAAAGTAGTCTCACGAACGGAACGAACGAGCGACTGACTGACTGATAGATGGAGATGTATCAGCCGATCACGCGCACTGCACCCCCCACTCCGCTCCCGATATATCCCGTGGTGCCTCCTGGGTTGGTTGGTATCAGTAAATCAAGTTTTCAGTTGTATCGCTTAAGTTTTTAATATGATACTTATATTGTTATGTTGAACAAAGAAACATATTCATATTAGGTTGGGGAAAAAGTCTTTTCGCATTATAGTATGTATGAACTTAAAATAAAATCTCTGTGGCTATACTATTTGTATCTGGCTGGTTTTGGTATCATTGAAAGTTTAAATTTTAAAGAACATAATTCCAAAGAAAGAAATATATTCATATATCAATATCTCTGAAGATACTAACATTCAGGTTTCGTCGCCATACAATTTTTTTCTCCTATAGGTTAGACCAATTCAATAATACACTAATTATTGTTATTGGACCGGGTACCAAAATGTCTCATCATCCTTTGCATTTGAAATTTTTGTGTAGAGGGGGCCTAGGGTGTCACTTCACGATTTCTTTTTATCGATTTTTTTTTGTAAAAGTATTTTGAAATTTCTATTTGGAAAGATGATATGAACAAAATTAACATGCGTTTTTTTTTCAATCCTGTAAAGCAAAACTATATCTTTGAGCAAAATTACATCCAAGTCTCAGACGAATAACTAAGTTAGGTCAATTTGGGTGTTGACATCGTCTTAACAAGCCAGTATAATCAAATGAATAGTCCATTCTCTTAAATAAATGTAACTAACATGAAACAATGATGAAAACTAAACTATACTAAGAGCTCGGTATTTCGTTAGTAGATAGGTATAAACGAATCTTTTATACAAAGATAATAGTTGTCGGAGCGCTCTCGTTGTTTTTTTTTGCAGAGAGCGCCAACGGAATGAGAGAAATGAACAGCTGGCCAGTGAGGTGAGAATGGAAAAACGAATGGAATGGAGATGCATTTGTTTTTACAAAAAAATAATTTGTAAAAACAAATGAATTTATGTTGTACTTGAGGGTACATTTAAGTACCTAATTATCGTTGAAGCTTTTATTGATAATCCGCTAAGTTATATCTACCTTTATGAAGATGTTAAATCACAGCTGTACAAAGATTTCTTCCTGTTATGATATTTTTTTTAGGCTTTTGCCGAAGTCCGTTTAACTTAGGCCAGTCTTTTGCTAGTTTGGTGAATGCTTCATCAGATTTTTCGTCTTAAGGACGCTGTTACAAATGGTTAGTCAAACCAATACTTTTTTACACAAAAGTATGTTTATTAAATAAAATGCTTTACATTCTTATATTGTTTTTTAGCCAAACTGTTGATAGATGAGCATGGTACGATTCTGAACTATAAATATAATTTTAGATAGGTACAGTTTTCAATAAATGTACCGGACTGAAAATTTTTACTTCGGCACATTTATTGAGAAAATGTACCTATTTAAAATTATACTTATAGTTCAGAATCGTACCATGCACATCTATCAACAGTTTGGCCAAAAACCATTTTAAGAATGCAAAGCATTTCATTTAATAAACATACTTTTGTGTAAAAAAGTAATGATTTGACTACCCATTTGTAACAGCGTCCTTAAATGAAAACAAAATGTATAGGGTACAGTACGACACAACATCGATGTAGCATAAATTTGAAAATTTGCATTCATTCATTTCAATTTTACGAATGTAATTGATTATGACATTTTTAAGCGTAAACGTTTACGTTTGCGTAAAGATAATTTTCGCCTAAAGCAGTAATAAAGATTGGTAATTTTGAAGGCGCATTCAGTTCGGATCGTGATCGGTTTTAAGAATTTTGCCGATGTTACATCTAAGTTGTGTCGTACTGTATCAAGGATTGAATAATACTCGACCTCTGCTCTCACTACTCATGTCATAAACACTTACCAAAGACAAACGTTAACCTCTTTTCAGAAATACAATGAAACATTAATGTAATTAAATTTATGTAATTAATGTAAACATTTTTCATGTTTGTCTTATTTAGTGGTGTATCGAATTTGATTACTTACATAGCAATTTTATAACGTTTACTTTGTTTTGTTAAAAGTTTTAAAGTTATTTTTATACAAAACTTTTTACCATAATATTGGTCTTTACCTATGAAATTGCCGTTCTGCAGTACTGGCCATTTCAAATCAAAATAATTTTTGTTTGACTAAGAATTCTAATTTCAAATTAATTTTACTTTAAAAACATGGGTTTTTTTTCCCAAACGTAGTCATTTGTTTATTGATTAGTGTTACATTTTCATCGCATTTCAATCTTTTTCGTCATCATGGATACGTTAAAAATTCGAGTAATTATGGAATATGAGTACAGTCGTGGCAGCAACGCGGCACAAGCGGCACGCAACATCAACGACGTTTACGGAGCTAACACTACAAACCAACGCACCACTTGTTATTGGTTTGCTCGCTTCCATTCTGGAAATTTCGACCTGAAAAATGAATCTCGCGGTCGTCCGAAGTCTTTGGTCGACAATGACGAATTACAGGCGATTGTGGAAGCTGATGATACACAATCTACGGCTGAATTAGCAGCAGCTTTCGACGTTAGCGTCAAAACAATATTGGTCCATTTGCGTCAAATTGGCAAGGTAAAAAAGCTTGACAAATGGGTGCCCCACGAACTCAATGATCGCCAGCGCGAAGTACGTGTCGAGACGTGCCTTGCACTGCTCAACAGACACACAAATGAAGGAATTTTGAACCGCATTGTTACCTGCAATGAAAAATGGATTCTGTTTGATAACCGCAAGCGCTCAGCAAGTTGGTTGGATCCAGGATCAGCACCTAAACAATGCCCTAAACGTAAACTTACCCCTAGGAAAGTGATGGTCACTGTTTGGTGGTCTAGCGCCGGTGTGATTCATCACAGCTTCTTACCAAACGGGGTGAGGATTACTTCAGATGTATACTGTGAAGAACTGAACACAATGATGGAGAAGCTGGCACATCTCCAACCAGCATTGGTCAATCGCTCGTCTCCGCTGCTCCTGCACGACAACGCGCGACCTCATACTGCACAGCAGACGGTCTCCTTGTTGCAAGAACTGGGGTTGGAAGCTCTCCGTCATCCGCCCTACTCACCAGACCTTTCGCCTACAGACTACTACTTTTTCCAGAATTTGGATAACTTCTTGGCGGGAAAAAAATTCAATACCCGAGAGGCAGTACAAAATGCCTTTGAAGAATTTGTTGCCTCCCGTCCAGCTGATTTCTTTAAGAAGGGCATCAATAAACTACCACTGCGTTGGCAAAGATGCATTGATTGCATGGGTGATTACTTCGATTAATACAAATAAAAAATGCATGAAAAAAATTCGTTTAAATTTTTTCATACAAAACGGCAATTTCATAGGTAAAGACCTATTAATTCAATGGCATATATTTTTAAGAAACGGAAATTTTGTACTAGTGGCAAATACACAAGCGTTTTTTTACATCTGTGGGGCAGGTACCTACTCCATTTATTTCCCTGTCCATTGTCAATAGTCGGTATTGGAAAACATTAAAACGAGGGTATTCTTCCTTCCAGATGACAACACAATGGCCGCCACGAAGTCACTAGACTAGCAATATGATTCGAACGAGTCACTGGCAACCAACCAGGCAACGTTGTCTATTTCTGTCTCCGGTGATAAATAGACTTCGCACTTCGTTATTAAATATTTCTGTTAAGTTAGACTTCAAATGCGAATTCAGACCATTGAGCACAGTTCCCCGTAAACATACTGGTATTCAGCTGCACACATAAGCAGGTTAGCACATTCGATTCGACACTACTTTGTTGAACAACAAAGCCGACCCAAAGCAATCACCCAAGGTATATCAAAGACATTTTTAATAATAGTAATACATTACGTTAGTACATTATTGATCGAAGACTGTCAGAGCGTTTTTTTTCGTTAATTCATTAATCAATCATAATAGGTAGTAAATATTTTTTTAACGTTGTTTTTATAAAATCAGCGAGGCTACTATAGTAGCCCGGACATCTCAACTGCTCAGAAGACAATTTAGTTATAATTTAACAAAATACACGTAGATAGCTGCAATGCAAAAGTGAAATACTATGGCGCAGCTATCAACGGCCAATACAAACTACAAGGAAGACATTGTTGTCTTGTCGTGTCAGTCCTACCACTTCAGGAATGCATTGTAGTCAGTTTTAGTTATTTTAAGATACTTTGGTAATTAAGTTGTCGCTACTTATCTTACTATTTAAATATGTACCTAGTGTGTAATTTTAATTCAAAATGGTATGTATAGTCTTGATTTTAGTGTTATTTTCGTTCATAGAATTCTGTTATTAATGTGTCTATAATTTTATTGTACTATGGCCCAAAGTTCCGCATGATCACCTCAAAGGCGATAATCGCATGCACGGCTCACGACTCGATCGCACAATGTTCGTTTGTCAATAGCTGTGCTCTCACAGGAATATTTTCTTAAGTGAGTTTGCTTAAGTTTTGTCCATAGTACGTTAACTAACTAAATATTTGCATGGCGGAATGTGTCTTTGCACTAAATTTTATATGTAACACCTTTTGTACCTACCACATTTTATGCAAATAAACGATTTTGATTTTGTTGTTTGTTAGTTCCAGACTTTCACATCTTTAGGCAAGTCTTATAATAAATTAAGAATTACAAAATAAAAATTCACTAAAAGTTTGAATTACTATCTACTACTACTTACTGCTCGTGGCTAAGTAATAACAGCGCACGGGTCGATCGACCAGGTTAAGCTACACTTGCCGCGGTTGGTCCGTGGATGGGTGACTATCTTTACATACCGAGATAATTTTATTTAATATGTAATTTTCAATACAATGTAAATTGTTAATGAAAAATAAATGAATGAATGAATGACCTCTCCTTGCCTCGGAAAGTATGTTAAGCCAGTCCCGGCTGTCAGTTGTGGATCTTTGACAGCGTACGGGTCGTCAGAAGCCCGAAAGTCTTACCAAGGGGTGTCGTATTACTCAGTAACTGGATTGTGAAGGTCAGATAGGCAGTCGCTCCATGTAAAATACTGGTATTCAGCTGCATCCGGTTTGACTGGAAGCCGACCCCAACATAGTTGGGAAAAGTATTTATACACCCAAATTTTCGCTTACTACATAAAACTTAAATTAGCGAAAACTAAATTTTTGAAAAATAAATATAAAAGCAAAAAATAAAAACTAAATTAAAAAGACAACAAAACACAACAAGAAAACACAAGAAAACTAAATTTTCGCTTACTCCATAAACTTCATCTGAAGTTTACAGCTATTTAATTTTGTCATGCATTGTGGTTTATTGATTTAGCATTTCATTACTTATCTACGAATTTAAATTCAGCAAAAAGCTTCCATTCCACTTTATATAGTCGGAGCTTTTAGAAATATTCTTTCTTAAGATGAATACTGTAAGATGAAATTCAAAATCGTGTAGGACGCTGCGAGCGTGCGACACAATCAATTTATTCTTGATTTTTACTACATAGAGTCTAGGTAAGTAGTAAAATTCATTAGTAGACTATTGAATTTTCAAGGTTTTACAACTGAAGCAATTTGTTTTCGTAGTCCAAAACCATTTGAGAAATCTTTCGGTTCATTAAAAAATAATTGCTCTTATTAGTCTAACAGTGTCTGAACATGTACTATCAAAAGAAATAGGAAAAAAGTAAGATTTATCTGCCAGAAATGTTAGTTGGAACTTATCCTGAGGTAGTAATATATACCTTAGGATAGTACCTAATGTTCATGATAATTATAACGATGTTAGCTAAAACACCATTCTAGTTCGAAAAAGTTGGGTGAACTGCACTATACTAGGATTACAGGCGTGGTGTTATGTATGTCTTCCGGCGCCCATGGTTTGTGAGACTGGTCAAAGATTTACTTTGCGTTTGAGAGATATGACGCTTGGTACTGTCATTATTACCAAAATCAATAACAACTTTTTCGAGGAAGACAGGTTGAAGCTCTTGGAAGCCAAGAAGGACCGAGGAAAGGCTTCTTCCATGAAGTAAATTTTGTTAGGTTTCAAATGTTAAGCTTAGGAGTGTAGTTCAATTTATAATTGTACTAGCCATCCTCCCCGGCTTCACACGGTTTTTACGACTGTATTATACACGTAAACCTTCCGGAATAAATTCTCTACACGATGGTGAAAACCGCATCAACATCCGTTGCGAAGAACAACGCAGTCACACAGGCAGACACGAAAAGCGACTTTAATTTATAGTACGTATAGATGCATTTACCAATGTAAGTTCAATAAATTAAATTAAAATCTAATATTTCTGTTAGGTCAACAGACTAGCTTAATTTGTGCCCATACACGTAATCTCATCTCTGTTTCTGTGCCTACATTATAATAACAGAATAATTTGTGCCTATACACGTAATCTCATCTCTGTTTCTGTGCCTACATTATAATAGCAGAATAATTTGTGCCTATACACGTAATCTCATCTCGGTTTCTGTGCCTACATTATAATAGCAGAATAATTTGTGCCTATACACGTAATCTCATCTCGGTTTCGGTGCCTACATTATAATAGCAGAATAATTTGTGCCTATACACGTAATCTCATCTCTGTTTCTGTGCCTACATTATAATAGCAGAATAATTTGTGCCTATACACGTAATCTCATCTCTGTTTCTGTGCCTACATTATAATAGCAGAATAATTTGTGCCTATACACGTAATCTCATCTCGGTTTCGGTGCCTACATTATAATAGCAGAATAATTTGTGCCTATACACGTAATCTCATCTCTGTTTCTGTGCCTACATTATAATAGCAGAATAATTTGTGCCTATACACGTAATCTCATCTCTGTTTCTGTGCCTACATTATAATAGCAGAATAATTTGTGCCTATACACGTAATCTCATCGCTGTTTCTGTGCCTACATTATAATATCAGAATAACTATGACGTCAGCATCATATTAACGTTCTTTCGCTCACTACTTATTACCTCTATAAAATAATCATAAGCATCTAATCTAACCGGGTTTAGGAACGTCGTAAAGTGGTGTCAAGGACTGGGAGATTGTGGGCATTTTAATAGTGTGCCTTTTACGTGCAAGAATATACTCATAGGTAGAGATTAAAATATCGTAGGGACAACAAAAATGAGACACTGTATTCTGATCTTATTAAAACCATTATGATAATCTGCAAAGATAGACTTCACCTTCAATTCCCCGATTCATCATCATCACCATTGGCAGCCTTGTTTCCACTGGTACAGGCCTCCTTCCTTTTATGCCATGCTTCCCTGGTCCGTACGAGTCTCATCCATGTATTTTCCCACCCGCGATCTTCTGTAGGTCGTCCAACCCTCCTAGCAATTGGTCTGCCAACGCTCCTTCTACCGTTTGTCGGCAAACATTTCGTTAGCACTCTGCTCCAACTGCCATCACCACATCTAGCCAAGTGTACGAGTATGCCTACTTGGTGTTGTCAGCAGTCGTTAACACTACTTATCTGCCAAATATGCTTATGTCAACCCTGTATATAAATTATCATGGGCGTTAATTAACTTGTTAAGGTTTTTTTGTTATTTATTTATTTATTTATTTATATATACTTTATTGTACACCACAAAAATACATAACAAAAAAAAAGATACAAACTACAAAATATACAATGGGCGGCCTTATCGCTTTCTGCAATCTCTTCCAGGCAACCATAGAATGGACAGTGATTTGCCTGGATATGAAATGGGGCTGTTATTTGCCAGGTTCAAAGGTTTTAATTAAGATCTTTACCAAGGGGTATCGTGTTACTGGGTTGTGGAGATCAGATAGGCAGTACGCTCCATGTAAAATACTGGTATTCAGCTGCATCCGAAGAGATTGACTGGAAGCCGAACCCAATATACGTAGTTGGGAAAAGGCTAGGCAGATGATGAAACTTTAATGACTATGTGTATGAACTAGGTATCAAACTAACAGCCATTCATTCACAACCCGCCTTTTAAAACCGCTGAATAAGTAACGTGATTTAATTTTATTATCCTATTTATATTTATGCTGCTTTACAAATGTATGGGAAAGATTATGGAGGTAGCGTCGCTGAAACAATGTGAAGGTGAGCCCGAATATATTAATGTGTTGTCGTTTAGACGAGATAAATGATTCGCATTTGTAGCGCCATGCCGGGATTTTCTGTCGAGGTTTCCATGACAACAAACAACAAATAAAGTAACTCATTTGTATTCAAGCTCGCTCCGTGCAATTTTATTCCATTTTATTTGATCGAAAACCTTGACGGTAGTCTATTTTATTTTGTTCTTCTAAAGAAAAAAAGTAAACGTGACAACATTTTGGAAATCGTTTTCTCCCTAAATTTTGGTGTTTGTTAACCATACATTGTGTGGAAACATTGTGTGGAAGAAAAATTTTTAAGCACCTTTTAAGCTAAGGTAATTTACTTAACAAATTACTTTTTATTTTCTCTCACTTTATTATTAACAAAACTTAATTAAAATATACAAGTTAACACTAAATTATTTAAACTATGTACAAGTATATAAAAATATTAAAAAAAAGGGGAAGAGCTCATAGGGCATCAAAAAATTCATCCGCATCGCTGCCAGTGCGAACAGTGCCCAAAAGGCTGGCAGCATTGCCACGTTGGATGGCAATGCTAATTCTTTGAGCTAAAAATAGGCCCGCCCCCTTAACAAATAATCAATCTGCCTAGCCTTTTCCCAATTATGTTGGGGTCAGCTTACAGTTTAACCGGTTGCAGCTGAATACCAGCATTTTACATGGAGTGACTCCCTATCTGACCTCCACAACCCAGTTTCTGGGTACTACGATACTCCTTGGTAAGACTGGTTGTCAGACTTTCGGGCTTCTGACAACCCTTAACGACTGTCAAAAATCCGCTGTGCTTTCCGAGGCACGGAGTCTCGGTATGTAAAGATGGTCACCCATCCACGGACCAACACCGGTAAGCGTAGCTTAACCCGATGGATCGACCCGTGTGGCTGTTATTACTTAGCCACGAGCTCATCTACTTAATAAAATTCCTAAATTCACTGACAGATGACGCATAGCCTAAACCGCTGTGTCTAAAAGCATGAAATTTTGCGCAAGAGTTCCTTTTATAACGAAAGAAGGATTTTTACTAAAGAAGGATTTTTAAAAATACATCCCCCTAAGGGCTATAATAGGGGATGAAAGTTTGTATAATAAGTAAGTTAGCTTGTTTTTAGGGTTCCGTACGAAAATGGTAAAAAGGAACCCATATGGTGCGACTCAGTCTGTCTGTCCGTCTGTCACAGATGGATATCTCAAGAACTACTAATACTATCAACTTGAAATTTGGAACAGTTTTAGACGACGTTTGCTCAACTATTTTGCAAATAAGATAGAAATAGAAGTCCAGTTTTGTTACGGTGATTGTGATAGCGGGATCTCTCGAAGTGCACATTCTGCGTCAAATCCCTCGTCCTGATAATGATTTATCTATGGCAATGTGTAGGTACATCATATGTCTGGCTCTGATTGGCTGGATTGCAAAATACTTATTATTGTTTGTGTGGTATTTTTTGGATGTGTAGATATGATGATAGGATATGTATGCACAACAATATATCTCTATAATTTATTTTACACCCAAAAAAACATAAAAAAAAAAAACGAAAAAGTGGCTTAAATAAAACCAAGGGAAATGGTTTGACAGCTTCGGTTCCATAATAAGAAATGCTCAGTCTGACAAATATACGTGTCTAATATTTTTTTATTATCTGACTAAATACAACTTCTTTTTTTTTACCCAGGCATCATCCCTATTCCCGGAGCAAGATATCCCATGAGTCCCAATAAAACCAAAAATAAATCCAGTAATAAGCGTCTGGATAATAAAAGTAACACTATGAAAACCAGCTCCTCATTATTGGCTAATAATTGAGTTATTCCAACAATCTGAGGTTTACTAACCGCTGGAGGTCGATCAATGGTGTCTTTATCGAGTGATATTGATTTAATAAAAATGTTCTACTTTATTATTTATGCCTATGTATCACTATGTTTATTGTTGTTAAAGGAAACTGAAGTAGAATGGGATAAATAGAATTAACTCATTGTGAAGAAAACAAATTAAAATAACCATGGAGGCCCAAACAGTAGATGGGAATGTTACAGACACAAAAGCTGATATTAATAAAAAGTAAGTTCAAAAACTAAAACCTTACTACTGAAAAATCACGCTCTAAAAAGGGTGAACCCAGAAAATATTCTAATCTGAAATTATAAAAAGACAGTCAAATTCAAAATCCGGAGTCAGAAGTCATGTTAGCGCATAAATCGAACAGATTACGTGTGACTCCGGATTTTATTTTGGGGATATAATTTCGTTTAGGTTAGAGCCAATTTAATCGCCACAGATGTGGGCAAAATATATTTGGATCACATCTGAGATTTTAGAAATTATTCCCAATTATCGAGTGCATGCAAGCAAAGCCTCGAGCAATAGCTAATAATATATATGTATTTGAAATGTGCTAATTAAGCCCTTTCATTTGATAACCAACACGGCATAATTAAACAATTTTTTTTAAGTTAATGACTATGTCCTCTAGAGAGCGCCATTTTCAATTTAATGTGACGTCACATAGCCTATAACCAGCGGACAGTTAAGACGCTTCCAACGATACCTCATTTGTCAAATTATGACAAGTAGGTAGTTTAGAAGTTATGAGGGTACAGAAGAATATAAATACACACATATTACCGGTCAAAATCATAACCCTCCTTTTTGCTTGTGTACTCCATATTCATTCTCGTTCTTATAGGGATTGTAAAAAACTCACTGACGACTGGCTTCAAACCCTCACCTATGAAGACCTGAGAGCTTGGTGAAACCCTGATTTGTTTCCAATATCGACCTCTTCCTTCCGAAATAGACTCATTACACATAAATAAGACACACTCACGCACATACACACACATACTCACACACCTATGCAAACACCCACACGCACATAATACATTCGCTCATACCTACACATTCACATTTTGAACCTATTATTCTAGTTTGTACCTAATCTATCTCCTGTGTTTAGTAGGGTCGAGTGTCTCACATTGAACCAGGTAGCCACATTTAACCACGGCTATATTTCCAAAATGCGACATTGCCGATCTATGCTAATGTGAGTAAAAGAGAGGCATATAGGTGTAAACAGGACACCTATATGCCTCTCTTTTACTCACATTAGCTCACTAGTTTGCGCGGTGATCCCGCGGAAGGTGGTCAAATGCGGAGCATTTTTGTGAAAAGACTACAAAAAAGTAAGTTTTTAATACCTGTTTCTTTTATTTTTAAAGTTTTTCCTGGGTTAAATATCGATTGCTTCATATTTACATTGAATACTAGGATAATTTGGCTTTCTGATGCACCACGATTCGTTTCGTTATGGTTTTGCTTTATCATTAAAATTTTGAGGTTAGTTATGAAAACGTGGTGTGTCTCAGATTGAACCACTTTTGAGAGGTACACTATTAACCATGGTTCAATGTGTCCACCTACGATTTTTTGGCAGTACACATTTAACCACAGCTTAGTGCTTTTTTGAATTAAAACAAAGTACTTTCTCAATAAGGGCTAGGTAGAGCAAATAAACCCGTTTAGGGTTTTAAAGTATGAAATATAATAATATATATTAATTATGCTAAAATACGTAAAAGGTTTTCAGTTCACTGCTTGAGAATTCTATGGCCTTATGTAGGTAGGTACCTATCCTCCAATCATTTTTTACGACATCTACGGGAACATACTTAATAACTGTTGGAATTTGTTTCAGAATGGCACGGAAAAAAGTAATAGAGAGGAAAAGAGGCGGACATTCAGCTTCCAATATGCTTAAAGCGTTGAAGATGCATAGGTCAGGTGAAAGCATCCGCAAAACTGCTAAAACTTTATGCCGTTATGTAGTGCAAAATTTGAACGTCGCTGATGAGGATCTTGTCAACAAAAGACTGATACCCTAATTATGAAAATCATTTGATATTTACTGCAGAACAGGAAAACATTAATGTTCATTTCTTTGGTTTGTTTGAATTTACGTTTGAAAAAACTTTTATTAGGTAATACATATCTCTAATTGTCGATCTCTCTTTGGTTATTCAATGATACTTTATGTTAAAGAAGCTATATAATTTTATTCAGTTACTTTAATTGTTAAAAAATAACTTGTTGATTATTTTCTTTGAGTAATAGTAAGTTGTTAAATTTCAATAAGTCTTATAATAGAACATTAATATGATTGTGATAAAGATTATTAAGCTCACAATAAACACTAAGTGATTATGAAAATGATATTCTATTATTTTATTAAGTCATTTGCTATAAAGTTGATAATTAATTAAAGGGGTTCAATGTGAAAAATACCCTGGTTCATTGTGCACGACCTAGAGTGCACATTGAACCAAATCTCATTTTTCACAAAAACTTTTATTATTCTGAAAGTAACACGAAACTTGAAAATTCATAATTGCACACTTTTAGGTAAATAAATTCCCCAGCTACACACAAAATCTTGACCGCTTCGAAGCATAAACAGTGATGTTATGAGCTTCCGAAATTTACCTGGTTCAATGTGGGACAACTTACCCTATATTATAAATTCTAGAACGCTATCGTCCTTTTCCTGAGGTGTGCGTCAATTCCTACGACACAGTATTTTACTAATGTAGGTATTATCGCACTAAATGTTATTGTCATACTGTATTTTTGTTCAACAAAGAATTTTTTACTGTGTTTTTACTGTGTTTTACTGTGTGCTTTGCCGTAGTCGGGTAAATAGACAAGAATCATCATCTTTCTCTTGTCCCTACCTCAATATATTTGGTGTTGGCGCAACATGTCTTCTTCTTCCATATTTCTCTATAGTCCTCCAGTCTCACCCCCTTTCTACACATAATCATTTTTCTCACAGTCCATCCATCGTTGCTTTAGTCTTCCCCTAATAGGGAAAAATTACAAAAGGCCGTCTTTTGTCGGCTAATAGTGTCCAAAACTAACCTCTTCTTCAAAATTTAAGAATACGGATGATGATTAAAATTTTTTTTGTCCGCCATGTAGATTATTAAAAATATTGGACACGTACTTTTTCTTTTTTTTACGTAATCAAAAGATTACGGCGATTCATCGAGCTAAAATATGACATGACGTCACTCCTTGCTAGATTTTATACGTAGTTTGTTATAGTTGTGACGTAGCAAGGCCCCAATCTCCAGCTTTAATGTGTTTTATCTGTTTTTTATTAATATGATAAAGCAAAAAATACGTGTCTAATATTTTTGTACTATCTGACTGACGGACTGAATAGAATTTATTTTTTTTACCCAGGCATTATCCCTATTTCTTTTTACAAAGTTGACCAACAAGTCAACACCCCTAGCTTTGAGACTGCATTCGTACATTAATAGATCTCAAGTGTTTGAACCCAGCAGAGGTGGTCAAGTGAACCAGCCTGTGATAAATGTACAGGCTAAGTTAGTGTGGAGGTGGCTCCTTTAGTACAGAAAAGATGATATTACTACGCCTTTAGTTTGTACGCAAAGAATGAATCAAGGCTGTCTGTTGGATAAGGTACTCTATCGCTCCATGAAAACAAGATGGCGCGCACACTATGAACAAAACTGTCTCTTAACCCCCGTTCGCACGGGCGTAATAAAATCGCGGCGGGATTTTATAGCGCACTGGATTTTCATCTCTCGTTGTTGAGCCGAGCGTTGAGAATCCAACTTAACAATAACAGAGCACATTTTAGCGCGTCGAAAAAACACACTGTTGGATTTTGCACTCTCGGCGCTAAGCAGAGCGTTGAAAATCCAGTGCGCTATAAAATCCCGCCGCAATTTTATTACGCCTGTGGGAACGGGGGTTTATCCCAACGGAGAAAACCCTGCGGTGTTAGCATGGTTCCTTTTTAATGATCGACATTTTGTCAAAACGTAAGTCGAACATAATTATTTGTCATAAAATGTTAAACAGTTTATTATTGACATAATTTTTATTTTTGACAGTTCGATGTCGTATTCTGGGGTATATGTATAAAGGACATAATTCATTTTGGGCTAAATATATGAAAAAAAAAGTTATATCCCGTTAGGACATGTTTTTCTCTTCACTTTTCGTTTCCCTGCGCTGTTATACGAGTTTGAAAATTTTTGTTTTCAGTATGTAGTTAAAAGAACATAGTAAATAAATAAAAGAAAAACAGACATAGAGAAAAACGCTTTCTTTCGGAAAATAGCTTGTTTTTGTTTGATCACTTTAAAATTTAGCCAAAAAATCTAAGGACGGTGAATGATCTTCTTTGTCGAATTATAAACTAATAGTTATAGTTATTTGAACTTAGTCGATAAGAATCTTTGAAGGCTGCATAGCGCCCTGACAAAAATGTTACCAATTTTGGCGGCTGTCATCTTGTATTTTAATTTTGTCTTCAATTCTTGGCATCATCACTCCCGAATACTGTGAGAATGACACCAAAGACGTTTGAATTGATAAAATGACGACAGTTAAAAAATAACCTTTTTTTTTTTTTTTTTTTTTTTTTTTTTTTGTGGATGGGAAATCATCAAATGACTTCTCCCGCTCTGGGCAGAGCGGGAGGGCGTGTCAGACTTTTACTGACTAAAACCCACCCATGTTCCTTCAGCTGCCCGTGCCAGGGCCACGATATCTCTTTCGAACTACCCGCGACCCCGGCGGCGAGTATTGTGTCCTAACTTTGGCTATTCAAATTAAATGAATAAATATAGCATGTTAATCGAGTCTCGTTTTAGTGCTTCGCCAGTTACAAACGCACTTATGGACAGACAGACCGAGAGAAGTCGCGTTATATAACTAGGTGTTCGTGCCCGGCGTAGCCCGAGTGAATTTCATGTCTTTATCTCAAGTGGTTTAAGCTGTGTATTGTCTGTTTTCATACAAAAATACCATCCAAATGTCCGACTTTTCCGGTGAATTTCCCAAAAAAGATCTGTCAAACAAACCTTGTCCTTAACACAACGAAAAAAAAATTGCCAAATAGGTGCAACCGTTCTGAAGTGATGCGCGTACATACATTCGGCAATTGATTTCTATTTAAATAGATGTAAGGATGCAACATTTTGTGAGAAAACCTGCTTGATTCCTTTCTATCCGTTCGAGAGAAAGAAGTGTTAACATGCGAACAAAAAGTTAAAGAGTGGTTTTACTGGTCCATTACCGCGAGAAGATTTAGTACTAAAAACAATGTTTAGGTAACACAAAATAAATAGTGCGGTGATGGGTTGAAATCTAGTATCGTTTGGCAGGAGGAGGGGGTGGGGGGGAGTGCCTCCCCTCCCCTGGTACCTCTCCCATCAAAAGGTAGTTCTTGAGAAAAACTAATTATTGTAACCTAACCTCAAAACACTTTAAAGTTGCTTCTACAACGTCTCCGGCGCTGCGGGAAGAGCAGCCCCTTCGCCCTTACGTAATAAAGGATAGGCAGGCACCCATGCTCACCTCCGCAGCTTCGGCTTGCTGGTCGCCGGGTGCGTAAGCTTTGTTACAGCGGGCGGGGCTGCTCTCCCGCCGCGCCTCCGGATTTTTATATACACTCTAGCTAGGGGTAGCAGCCAAAAGACTCCATGGAGTCGGGGTGCCCCGAATCGGTTTTGGAACAGATTCGACATATTTTAACTATGAAGTGGGGGTACACCACGGAGGGGTACACTAACTTCCTTCTGAGCAGGATTTCTAGGTTATTATAAAAACAAATAAAACAAACAAATGACACTGACACTTGACGCAAATGGCATAGTTTTTTTTGATTTGGTTGTCAATCGCTCATTTCAACGTTTCGTTTTGTTAGATATGCAGTTATAGGCGGGTATGGTACGGACAACAGTCAAACACGCTAGTCAATGACACACTAACTTTAATAACTCCAAGTAGGTATTACTTAGCCGGGACGCAGCCGCGGTATGTTACACACACATACATAACACGTTTCATTATTTATCAGATTTGAGGTTAGAAACAATTTTTATTAATTTCTCGAAAAATTTATTTATTTATTTGTCACAAACACTGCTACCATTACAGGAATTTCCTAATGCGGTAGCGTGGTCCTTAATAAAATATAAATGTAAATATGCATTACCTTGTAATAAGAGTGGTAGCGTTATAATCAGGGACTCAATCCCTACCAGCTTTCACCTCTTTTACTCCGCTCCTCCTGCCAAACGATACTAGAGCCTACCTTTGACATTAAAATCTGGGACGATTTTCATGAATATTCGGATGTTTCATTTGATAGCTATACTTATTTGTTGGCAACAAATGCTCAGCCGCAGTCGGCTAGATTGCCACCAATATTTTAGATAAGAATCGCTTTTATATTTATTAATATTTTTCTTTTATTCTTATTTTTTGTAAGAATGTTCTGAATATCATCAGGTGTTTTATCACCAAAGCTACTATCGGTCGTCTACATACGCCAAAAGTTCATTGACAAGTTAATAGTGAATGACAAAAAAATAGATAAGAAAGTTTGTTGACTTGCTAAGTCAGAGCAACCTGTGGGCTCCGAGTAACTTAATTTTTTAATAAACGAGCCGTTGACCGAAGATTTAGACGAGACCTTTACTTTGTGCAAACTTGTTTGAACTTGCTTTATAGCAGTAATTATTAGGCTTATTAGTTTTATGTTTAAGCATGTGTGAAATCGTTACAGTCATTTGATGTTAATTGCAACAGCTGGAGTAAATAATAACGTTTTTGGATATTGGCCCGTGAATGAACTGTGGCCTTAGTGTGAGTTTTTAAACTTACTCAATGGCGTTTACGTTAAAGTTAACGTACGTCAATTTGTATGGAATAATTGTGTTTCCCATTATAGTCACCAGACGGCGCTTATTCAGTTTCAGCACAAATTGAAGTTTACGTTGATGTGATCGAGAAAATATAAAAACTCGCACTAAGGCCTCTCTCCTAAATAATATTCTAAATAAGCGAAAGTGAGTTTGTTTGTCATGCTTTCACGCTAAAGCGGCTGAACAGATTTCGATGAAATTTAGCACAAATGTAATCTATCTATATAAATAAAAAGAGAAGTCCTGACTGACTGACTGATTGACTGACTCATCAACGCCCAGCCCAAACCCTTGGACCTACAAAGCTGAAATTTTGCACAGAGGTTCCCTTTATAATGTAGACAAGGAATAAGGAAGGATTTTCGTTCCCGTGGGATATTTTCCGACTTCCACGCGGGCGAAGCCGCGGGCAAAAGCTAGTGCCTAATAAAAGCACATTGTGATATTATCGCTAAGCCCAGCATTGGGAATCCTCCAGTGCGCTTTTGTTACACAATATACAGGGTGTAAGGGACAGCCCTTCGCAAACTAACAGGGTGCATTTAGCTCCTTATTTTCAATAATTTTCCAACGGAAAATTTCTCAGGAATATATACATTTTTTTTAAACGTTTTTCCAGTTAGGTACTATTATTCCTTTATTTCAATGTAAAATTACATTATCTGTACGCAGCACTCCATTTATGTATATAAAACAGCTAAAATAAAAAAATCAGCAATGAATGTTGATGTACTCAATGACCCTGTGGCGGGGAAGGCCCGCTGGGCTGCCGTTCGCTACGTGCGTTCTGCCACGGCAAAGACATATTGCGTGTGAGGTAATAAAACAAATCAAGTTTACTGGATTCCCATAACGGTCTTGAAATAATTTCGTGTACCGGTCATCTTATTATGCTATGGAATAATGAATTCACCGCGTCAGTCTGCGGAGGGCTGTCCCTTACATTCTATATTTAAGTGTCAAGTAGTGTTAGTAAAAACGGACAATAGTCTTGTTATGTCATAATTATACACAGGGTGTTAGGTTAAACGAGGGAGATAGTTTAACGGAGTGTAGTACTCATGAAAATGAACAACTTTTACTATGGAACTGAAATATGATAAATTTACTTTCAATCAATCTGCCTAGCCTTTTCCCAACTATGTTGGGGTCGGCTTCCAGTCTAACCGGATGCAGCTGAATACCATTATTTTACATGGAGTGACTGCCTATCTGACCTCCACAACCCATTAACTGGGTAATACGATACCCCTTGGTAAGACTGATTGTCAGACTTTCGGGCTTCTGACGACTCGTAACGACTGTCAAAGATCCACGAATGACAGCCGGGACCAACGGCTTAACGTGCTTTCCGAGGCACGGAGGAGTCTCGGTATGTAAAGATGGTCACCCATCCACGGACCAACCCCGGCAAGCGTAGCTTAACCTGATGGATCGACCCGTGCGGCTATGATATAAATATGATAAATTTACTTTAAAACAAGAAAAAACCGACTTCAAAACCAAAAACGAATAAAATGACTTTCATAAAACACTTAACAGCTTCTGAAGTCGGTGTCAAGCTAAAGTGAATTGAAGAATTGAAGACACCGACTTCAGAAGCTGTTAAGTGTTTTATGAAAGTTATTTTATTCGTTTTTGGTTTTGAAGTCGGTTTTTACTTTTTTTAAAGAAAATTTATTTTCCATTTTTAGTTGAATATACAATTACATAAGTAGGTAAGCCCAAGTCGAAAGAAAAGAAGAATCATTAAAATCCGCTAAGAAATGCTTACGATACAGTGCATTTATGTATATAACTTTGTACATAAGAATAATTACATAATGCACAATAAACAAATAAACATGCATAATATACTAAAACCTTCCTGAAAGTATGTAGATTACGTTAGTGAAAGAATCATCAAAATTAGTTGATTAGTTTTTGAGAAAATCGCGGACAAACAAACATACATACACACATACATACGGGTCGAATACAGAACCTCCTTTTTTGAAGTCTGTTAAAAAAGAAAAGCTGTTCTCTACAAACTGATGTTCTTTTTCATATTTCAGTTCCGCGTTCAAAATGTACGAAATAGCTGAATTTTTTACAATTTTTTAGGGTTAGTTCCATGATAAGAGTTGTTCATTTTCATGAGTACTACACTCCGTTAAAGTATGTCCCTCGTTTAACCTAACATATATACCTATATATTTTTTTAAATCTATAATATCCCACTGCTGGGCAAAGGTCTTCCCGTACTTTATCGGTCATCTTTATCTGCTGCCTTTTCCGTCCAATCAGTCAAGAACGAGTCTAGGTCGTCACACCAGCGTTTCTTAGGCCTGCCTTGGTGACTACGCCCGTCTTCAGGCACCCACTGCGAGACGACCCTGGCCCATTTGGTCATAAATATTATAATGTAAAAATCTCACAATTTGTTATATATTAAAACAGCTGTCTGCATACATTGTAGCCCTGCGTGGGATGTCGTTTAGTCCAACGGAGCGCATCGCTTGCGTCGCAGGTTCATTCAAACATTATGTCGTAGAAACCGTGAAATCTCTTCAAACGCGGTGCCCTATCGATTCGATATTAAATAATGTGTACTATCATCTAAACACAAAGGTTTTATGGATATTTTTTTGTAACCATAACTTACTACAAATCAGCAATACTGACACTCATGACTAACACAGTTTTAAGTTATTGTAATTATAATAATATGATAATATAATTTTTCATCATCACCACCAGTCTAACTGGATGCAGCCGAATACCAGTATTTTACATGGAGCGACTGCCTATCTTACCTCCACAACCCAGTTATTGGGTAATACGATACTTCTTGGTAAGACTGGTTGTTAGATTTCCGGATTCTGACGACCCGTAATGAACGACTGTCAAAGATCCACAAATGACAGCCGGGACCAACGGCTTAACGTGCTTTCAGAAGCATGGAGGGGTCTCGGTATGTAGAGATATCACCCATCCTCGGACGGACCGCAGCAAGCGTAGCTTAACTTAATTGATTGACCCGTGCGGCTGTTATTACTTAGCAAAGAGCCCGTTTCTAAAAATAAATATAATTTTCTCCATTTTATGGTGATATAATTTATCCTCAATTAAGAAAATGAGAATTTTATTTATTTGGCATAAAGTCAGCTGCATTTAGAAACTAAATATATTCAAAATCTAGTATTTCATTTCATAAACGTGTTAAGAAAACTTAATTTAATTTAAACAAAACGTTTTATTTGAATGTCAACTGTTACAACCTGTCTTTTACTGTTTAAAACCTTTACAATTGAGTTTCGATAAGTTTTGAATACAATTTTAACTGAAATCTTAGAAAGTAGATATATTTTTGCTTTTTCACAACTGATTTCTTTGACAAAACGACAAACTCTTTTTGACTCTGATTTTATTGTCATGGATAAATTACCCTTTGGTATTTCTTTCCTTAATTTGTGTTAAAAATCATTGCTAAGTTATTAGCAATGTTGTGTTAATAGTTATTGATTTATTAATAATTTAAGTAGGTATAGTGTTTGCATTTTCAAACACAAAGTACTTTTATTTACGAGATTCGTACATTACTTGTTGTTGTGATCTTGTTATCGTAGCTGTAATAATCTGTAGTCGTAATTTTTTTCGTTGCTTATGTATTTAGTATGTACCTGGGGCATGCCAAAAGAAATTAGATACTCAAAAATTACGAAATTAATTTTTTATTGCGAGTATCTTTGCGAAATATTTTCCCTGAGCACGTATACACTTTCCCATACCTCTGACCACTTCAGACACCTCCGAAATCTCGAAATTATAGACAGCCAGTGCATCTTCTTTGTTTTCAAACCTTTTCCCCTTTAGTTTTTCTTTCATTTTTGGAAACAGGTAAAAATTACAAGGTCAGGGGAATATGGCGGTTAAGATAATAATAAAGCCGAGTGTTCTGGCAGACGTGTGCGACGCCGCATTCTCGTGGTGCCAGAGAAGGTGCCGCCGGATTCTTGACTGCGGTTGCTTGTCACACCAAGCTGATATTACTGCTGGAGTACAAACTATCACATACCATTCGGAGTTTACCGTTCTTTGATCCTCTAGCGCTACAGTAGCAATATGACCAGTTTTGCAAAAAAAACGGGCGCCCATTTGTTTCTGAGTGCTTCTTGCACGGCTACATTTCGTTGGAGTTGGCTCATCTTCAAAGCACCATACAGTCGACTGTCTCTTTGTTTCGGGATCATAGTTATATAGCCATGTTTCGTCACCAGTCAGTATATCATACACGTCCTTTTTTCTCGCCGGCATCGAATTTATCTATCATGAATAGGTACCAATCCACGTGACGGTATTTCTGCTCATCGGTAAGTTTGTGCGGCACCCATCTCGAACAACGCTTACGGAGAGAAAGGTGGTGGTGAATTACGGTTTGCATTGCTGCTGATCCAAACCCAGTTCTCGCTCCAGCACTACATATGTAATTAGTCGGTTTTCGCGAATAAGTTTTTCGTGCTTGAACGTTTTCTTGTGTGACCGCTGCTGGCGGCCAACCTGTCTTCACTTCATCTTCAAGACATCCCCATCCTCTTTTAAATTCAGCAAACCATTTAAATACTGTTGCTTGTGAACAAGCAGACACACCAATAATTCAAGTGTGTTGTATTTTTAACAGACTTCTTCCTCCTTTTTGGAGGAGGTTCTCAATTCGTCGGAACCTTTTTTATTTATGTTCCCCGATTACTCTAAGATGGCTGGACCAATTTGGATTTTTTTTTTGTTTGAAAGGGTGGTCCCATGATCATCAAGTCAGGATCAGATGATAGGATCCTGGAGCAATAGAGAGAACTCTTCCAATTTTATAGGCACACTTGAAGCGATTTGGATAGTTTTTGGAAGAGTACTTTCTCGCGGTGGTCCCGATCCGATTTCAATTTGGTGAAGATCTGATGAAGAACTTCTGAGATAGGCTACGGAACGGATTGCTGAAATCTCATGTCTGTCTATTGTTTACACCAGTTCATAACGTAACATCACGCCGGTACGCTGTGAGGGGTAAGCACATGTGAACCACTAAAAAGTCAAAAATAAAAACTTTTTTACAAAAAAATACAACCGACTTCCAAAACAACACTACAAAGTGAAAAATAACTTTAATGTCGGAAGTCGGTGGCAAAAACGTAAAATACATTTAACCAGACACCGACTTCCGAAATCAAAGTTATTTTTCACTTTGTAGTGTTGTTTTTGGAAGTCGGTTGTCTTTTTTTGTAAAAAAGTTTTTTAAAATATATCATTGAACAACTAGCCTATACGATTGTGTATAACTTGCCAATGTCAAACAAATGAGTAAAGAATATCTAACTTCTTTTGGCATGCCCCATTGTATCTATTAGTATATTGTATCTATATACTCGTACTTACTATTTTGCACCAATGACAACCCCATTTTTATGTCCACACAATCACTGTCCATTCCAACGTTGCCTGGAAGAGATCGCAGAAAGCGATAAGGTCGCCCATTGAATGTTTTGTAGTAAAAAATATTTTTTCTGTTATGTATTTTCTGGTGTATAGTAAAATTAATATAAATAAATAAAAAATGGAACCAGGTGAACTGGAACTGATGATGAAGTCACCATCAGCTCCATTTTAAAATATGTATTGTGACGAGCATAAATTGCTTAGCAATCATCGAATCGCAACACGTGAAATACGTATTATTGAGTAGTTCCGATGGCCATCTCTGGTCTTCCTAATCATCTTTCTCATCTACTTCACTAAATGGTGCTTTCCGGGAGCAAATGCACGAGTTACTATAAAAAATACCCAAATCGCTATAGGTGTGCCTATAAAATTTGAAGGTTCCCCTCGATTTATCTGGGATGCCATCATCAGATCCTGGTTTCCTTATCATGGTACCACCCTTGGGATATCTCCCTTCCAACAAAAAAAGAATCATAAAAATCGGTTCATAAACAACGAAGTTATCCGTGAACACAAATTTAAAAAAAAATAAAAAAAAATATATACGGTTGAATTGAGAAACCTCCTTTTTTTTGAAGTCGGTTAATAAAATAGGGTCTAAAACCAACTAAGAATTCAGGAACGAAGTATGTATCTGTAGGTCATACAGTATGAACTTCCTTTACTATTGTAATCTTTATACTCAATACTATCTCCCAAGATTCAAGCCGTGGCAGATATTTTTATAGCATCTTATATTTGTTCGGTTCAGGAACCAAAACTGCGACAATAAGGCCGCAGTCAGTGGTGCCGATTCTCTTGTCACAAATGCCTCTAAACTAGACTAAAAATCACTAAAATTTAGTTTATTCCTTATTCCCTGTTATTTCCCGGTTATTTCCTGTTTATTTCCCATTCTGAAATTGACTAAAGTGACACAACTTAACTATATTTTAGTTTGACAGGACTAAGATTGTACGGAGTTATTAGTTTAGTGAAAATGCCAATTTTGCTATTCTGAATTTGACTGTTTTCACCTAAAATTTTAATTGTCAAACTAAATCAGACTATATTTAATCGCGATTAAAAAGGTGTGGAATAAAATTAGTTGACATGAACAATTCACACCGAGACCTTGACTTCGGATGCAAAAACAGTAGTGTATTTTTTTCTTTTCTTTTGCATATATCTCGAAAACGGTGAGTCCTATCGCAAAAATAATGAAAATTTGGCCCCCTTTATAAAACTCATAAACCCCTATCACTCAACATGTAGGTACCAAAAAAAAAGGTACAAAAAAAAAGGTACCTACATTCCATATAAAACACGTTGAAGCTGCCCCCTCCCTGCGCCCCTCCAGCGCTAAAAGATATTTGAACCGGTAACGACAGCGATGTCGGTGAACAAAATATGACAAGCCTGTCACTTCATAGTGATTTCGTTAGTTCCAATTAAAGCCACCGGGTCAAATATACTACAGGCACTATACCACGCGGAGTCGTGATTGTCAAACTCGATTTTAGTTGTGTCAAAATTGTTATTTTAGAGGTTTTTTTTTGCAGAATAGCTCTAAGATTCTCATAGCAAAAAGTAAGGAATTTTAGTGATAGTTTAGTTAGTTTAGTTCGGTGTACAACAGAATCGGCACCGGTAGCTCATGGCAATACGTCATCAGAACCATATTTAAGTATCGTTAATCATTGGGGCTTTTTAGTTCACCCATTTTTATTTCACTAATAACAACAACCTGCCTCGTTGGTCTTGTGGTCACAAGCGCTACTGCTGAGCAAGAGAGCCTGCGTTTGATTCCCAGGTCGGGCAAAGTATTATTGGGTATTTCCTTCAAGAATTTCTCAGTAGCAAATGCAAATGAGGAAAATGTCGTCAGGAAAGTTTTGAGTATGAATGTTTGGCTATGCAAGTAGGGGAAGGCCAAAGAAACGATGGATGGCCTGAGTGAAAGATGATAATTATGGCTAGAAAGGGAGTGACTACCGAGATGACGACTAATAGAGAAGTATGGAAGAAAAAGACATGTTGCGCTGACACCAAAAAAAAAATGGGATAAGGACAGGAGAATGATGAATTTGTCAGTAGCAGCCCGGAGTCTGAATTTCTGTCCGGATGATGACAATAGGCTCGCCCCCTATTACATGGGACTTAAAAATAACTAGCGAAATGTACTATATGTAAATGTGTGTACGTTTCTGGCTAACCCTTCGGGAATTACAAGCATGATGTTATGTTATGTAATAACAATAAACTGCAATCACCTTTATTGGTGATTTGGACAGTATCCTAGACCACCATTTATCACTCACGAGCTGAAGAATAAAACTGATTCGGATTAAATATAAAAGGCACTTGAACCTAAGTGTGGTGAAATCGATCAAATGCTGACATTATGAACCCTCGTCAGACGTCACATTAATTTAATGTATTATGTATGTACACTATGTACTGCTGTTGTGTATGCGAGTAACATAGCTAAGGTTAAGATTGTCGTAGTATTTTGACATTTTAATTGTATTTCGGCATTTTGATCTTATTCTGACTATTATGCTTTTATTAATTGCAATCTGACCGAATTGATTTTAATTATATTTTGATTTTGTGATCTTAACTTGACTACTATGTTTTTTATTAATTGCATTTTGACTAAATTCATTTTAATAGCATGGAACTATTAATCTTTATCTGATAATTGTAACTAATGTTCTTATTTTATTCTTGCATCCTTTTTTTTTGGAACGAAGTTCCTTATCGCGCGTTGTGAAAGGGGGCTAGACGGAAAAAATTCTCACGAAAAGTTGTAACGACACTTTTTGCTTTAATAAGCTATTGTAAGCTGTGCGACGTGCGCATGTTTCTCTGTCTGTCTCTCTCTCTCTCTCTCTCTCTCTTATAGAAAGATTAAGTTTATATTACATTATAATATTTGTTAATAATAAAAAAAAAATATTATTATAACTTAAAAAAAAAAATATTACAATTCCTTCACTAATTAATCGAAAGGAACTTCGTTCCATCCGGGTGTCCCTTGACACCTCTCAACTTTTTTTTTTTTTTTTTTTTTTGTGGATGGGAAATCATCAAATGACTTCTCCCGCTCAGGGCAGAGCGGGAAGGCGTGTCAGACTTTTACTGACTAAAACCCACCCGTGTTCCTTCAGTTGCCCGTGCCAGGGCCACGGTATCTCTTTCGAACTACCCGCGACCCCGGCGGATTCTTGCATCCTAATGATTCATTTAAATTTTGTATGCCAAATCTTAACAACAACTCAACTCAGCTCAGCTCAACTTTAATTTTTCACGACCTTATTTGTGTACCTGTATTAGCAAATAAATAATTTGATTTGATATTTTTTTTTACATGTAAATGGCAATTTCTTTTTGAATGCGAGACTAATTTTAAGTACCTATAGTCAATTTGTGTTATTCTTTCGGAAAATGTAAAGGATATTAATGTTTTTTTCAGTTCCTGGTTTTCAAACAAGCTGGCATGATAAAAAGTGATTACCGCTGCCTGTGGAGACCTGAAACATCTAAGGATATTGCCAACTGGCTGTTGCCCGCGGCTCCACCTGCGTGGATGTCAATATTATATTTCCCTATTTGAATCGGATTTGTATGGGTTTTATTTTTTTTTGCGCGGAACCCTAATTATTTTTCTAAAGTAAAACTAGCCGAAGCTACTCATTATGACATCAGCTATCTACCGGTGAAAGTCCCGTCAAAATCGGTCCAGCCCTTTTGGAGATTAGTCGGAACAAACAGACAGACGAAAAAAAATCAAAATAGTTTTTTTTTTTGTTATAAAGTTTATAATGATTAGTACCATTATATACTTTGAGAACACTTTTACTTCATACGGATTAAGAGGCTCCCGAGCGTGGAGTGGTGCACTCATCGTTTGTTTGGTTATTTGTTTTATTTTAAAATGAAAATGTCTGCATTTTCATCAAATATGCACGTGACGTTGTGCTCCACAAGACTATACGTTGTTATTATTACAAACGATTTACATTGTTAAGTTTTATTGTAATCCTTAAAATAGAGCTACGGAGCATAGTGGCCACTATTTTCCGTTTTAAAGACTATAATAACACTTAACAATGTAAAACTTCTGTTTAGCCTGGTCATATCGACACAAAAAATGCAAACATCGCAAACGCGCATGTAACTACGATTTTTTTATATGTTGGTAAAAATCAGGATTCATTCCACTTGCTATCTGCCTAGCCTTTTCCCAACTATGTCGGCTTCTAGTCTAACCGGATGCAGCTGAATACCAGTATTTTATATGGAGCGACTGCCTATCTAACCTCCACAACCCAATTACTGGGTAATACGATACTCCTTGGTAAGACTGGTTGTCAGACTTTCGGGCTTCTGACGACCCGTTACAACTGTCAAAGATCCCCGAATAACAGCCGGGACCAACGGCTTAACGTGCTTTCCGAGGCACGGAGGAGTCTCGGCATGTAAAGATGGCCGGACCAACCCCGGCAAGCGTAGCTTAACCTGATGGATCGACCCGTGCGGCTGTTATAACTTAGCCACGACCTCCGCAAAATATTTAACAGTTAGGTAATAGTACATTACACACATTTTCTAATATATATGCGGCTAAGGGTCCCCGCCCACTACCGCGTAACGTGTGAGACCTTACGGCGAACGGATTATGTTAAATTCAGAGTGTTTGTTTATATTGGGATCTCGTATTTCAATTTTCACGCTCTTTATCATTGCCACGTCATAACTTTGTGTCTGCTATAAATATGTATTGAGATTGAGTGGTGGAATAAACCGGTTAAGTTCACTGGAATTTTATAAGCGATACGTGCATAAAATAGCGATTTATTTCAACAAAACATAGTTTTGATTGATTTAAAAGATTTATAGTGTTTTGAAAGAACATACCTAGCTATTTTTCTGGAATAAATTGCTTATGTATTATGAAAAATCCTAAAAATGGGAACTTAGCACACCTCCTCCGCGAAACCGCGAAACAGCGAAACCGCATGATGTTTCGCTAATGTTCCGCTGATGTTCCGGTACTCGAGTAGCGGAATATCATCCGAGTCAGTTGAAATAAACTACTGTGGTTTCACTGCTATGGTTTCGCGGCGGAGGTGTGCTAAGGGCCTTATAAATGCGAAAGTGAGTTTGTTTGTTTGACGCTTTCTCGCTAAAACGGCTGAATGGATTTAGATGAAATTTGGCACACGGGTAGACCATGACTTGGATTAGAACATAGAATACTTTTATTCCTTAGTACGTTCCCGTGGGATGATTTCCGACATGCACGCAGGCGAAGCCGCTGGAAAAAGCTAGTTTCTTATATTTGATGACTCTGAATATTTTTATTCATATTCAGTTGCTTTAATAATACAATATTCTTTACAATCAGAACAATGAACTTACGAGGCCAGCATTGTAAGAAACAGAAAAGTATTTTAATCTTCTAAAAGTCCTAACAAGCACTTAGAAGTTTGAGTTAATAATAATTTAAATTACACCCCAATTGGTGTCAATGAAGCAAGTCCCTCCGTCTCAATCTGTGCCTACCTCACCCACAAGGCCGGACAGTGGCTGCTACCGCTTAATTACCTATATTTTAATTATTTCAACACAAATGTTGATTTTTGGTGTGGTTTCAGCAAACACATGAAAGAGCTCGGCGCTCGCAAAAAATGGCTACTTTTATTTAATTAGTCTGCAAAAATATTTCTGTACCACCTTTTCTTCTTAGTGTGCGTCCACAGTGAATGCGCGGTGACTAGGGCCTTTGGCAGGTACGACGGCGGGGGCGTGCGATGGCGACAGTGAATGCGCAGTGACTAGGGCCTTTGGCGGGTACGACGGCGGGGGCGTGCGATGGCGACAGTGAATGCGCGGTGACTAGTGCCTTTAGCGGGTACGACGGCGGGGGCGTGCGATAGCGACAGTGAATGCGCGGTGACTAGTGCCTTTAGCGGGTACGACGGCGGGGGCGTGCGATGGCGACAGTGAATGCGCGGTGACTAGGGCCTTTGGCGGGTACGACGGCGGGGGCGTGCGATACCGACAGTGAATTTGCGGTGACTAGGGCATTTGGCGGGTACGACGGCGGGGGCGTGCGGTGGCCACAGTGACGTGCGAGCTGTTGTAGCGCTTATGACGTATTTCAAGTGTTGCTAACCATGCATGAGGAATTGGCATTTTTACTAGATAGCCCGTGTCAACATTTGACTACATTCTGAGTAAAATATCACCAAAGGTGATACAAACTTTCTTTTAGTTCGCTCCATAATTTTCTTATTTTTATACGATTACTGTGGTGTGGATGTTTACTTTGCAATATAGCTAGTTTAGATTGTATCGCATTTATAAATACTACCGTATTTACCGCCACTGTACAGTAAAATTGTTTGCAGACTGGCTTACGCCGAGCGACAAGAGTGAACTGGTTTGATACCCCTGCCACCCGCGCATTAGGTCGCTTGCTGACTAGGCCCGTAGTGCGGCCATAACGCGCGGATAGGAACGTTTAATAAAAACTTTTTTACAAAAAAATACAACCGACTTCCAAAAACAACACTACAAAGTGAAAAATAACTTTAATTTCGGATGTCGGTGTCTGGTTAAATGTATTTTCGTTTTTTGCCACCGACTTCCGAAATTAAAGTAATTTTTCACTTTGTAGTGTTTTTTTTGGAAGTTGTTTTTTTTTTTTTTTTTTTTTTTTTTGTAAAAGAGTTTTTATTTGTTGCGTTGTTGTGTCCGACTATTGTAATTTATAAAAGTGTATTATTAAATAAATTAAAAAACCTTTCATTAAACTGGATATCATCTAGGACCAGACTCCTCGTCAAGACGACTCAAACGAGCCCAAACTCGATAGGATTGCGTCATTTTATTACTGAGTTCCGATGGTCACCTTCCGGCTTCATCATCAGATCAGCTCCATGTCATAATAATATTGAATTGTCATCCAATTTACCATTTTATGTAAAATTTCAGCTCAATTGGAAACTGGGAAGTGGCTCAAATTTAACTTGCAAGATTAGATTACAGACAGACACCGGGACAGGTGAAACTAAATAAATGCTTGTAACAAGCAGTCATTTTTAGGGCTTTCATAAGCTCTGCAGCAATCAGTTTAGAAAGCTGTAGTTCGAGGAAGCTAACATGGCCCTCGCTGGGTTGGCCAAGACAGATGCCTGCTGATATAGAATAGTCCTTGAATAGGATTCGAGGAACCGTAAAAAACCATTGTTAATGCCATTACTTTCTTTATTTTATATTTCATGCCTAATTACTGGCAACTCTAATTAATTAGTATCTGTGTAACATAAAGTTCCTTCCGCTTTCCTTCTCCCTTCCACAACCCTTATAATGCCTAAGTGAGAGCGAGAAGGAAGATCCGCAATGGCGCGCATTCGCTGCCGCCAAGAAGATCCGCCAGTTCTCAATCAACATCGACGCCTGTTGGGTAAAATTAATCCCAAGTCGAAAAAGGACTCATATTTTCACCGCGAAGAACGAAGATTGCTATTGAACAGTGCAAGTGCGTGTATGTGTGTTGTGGAAAGTGCAGATTCTCGTCCGTACGTGATATCCTGGACGCGCCAGCCACGTGGCTAAGGAAACCCTTCTCGTCGTGTCGCCATAGCTCACCAGGCAGGTACCATCATCATTTTCCCACACCACTAAAACACCTACTTGTGTCACCGAACCGCCCCTCATACAGTCCACTAAGAAAATTTCGATTTTCACCCCAAGGCTTTAGGCCGCCGCAACATTTTTTGGTCCTTCGAGCCGGATATCCGACATTTTTTGGTCCTACGATCACGGATATCCAACAGTTTTTGGTCCTACGATCACAGATATCCAACAGTTTTGGTCCCATGATCACGGATACCTATTTTTCTTTATCCTCTTGATAACGGATATCAATATTATATCCGTATATCATCATCCCGCAACTATATTTCATTTCAATCTTCGTTCCTTATACTCTTATACTAAACCGCTTTCATTTATTCATTTATTACAGTACCTACTTGTCATTGCGTACATTCACAGGTATTTCGCATCCCGCTCAACTTAATATTTTAATATACGTAGGTAGAAGCAAAATCTACCGCTCGCTCGCTTCGCTATCGTTCGGTACTATATTCGTAGGTACCACCTACCAATCCCGCACCGCGCGCAACTCGTTGAAGTTTGTGATTTATTTTAGCTATTATAAAAACCTACAAAAATATCGAAAATGCCTAAGAAAGTGACCATTGATTCGGATGATCAGATAGAATCCGCGATTCAAATAGCACTGTCATGTCGTAATATGATTTTTGCCCGCATGCAAATCATTTACGATTTAATGGAAAAAATGAAGTCCGGTATGGAACCGGTAGAGAAGTTCTTGTGTGCGTGTGTCAATGTTGATGCGTTGCGCACCGAGTTCCTCGAGGCATTTAATAAATATAACTCGCTTCTTCTAAGACAAGACCCGGAAAATAATATTGATGATCAGTCGTGGATTAGTTTTGAGGAATTATATTGCTGCGTTAAATATAATTATTCAAGTTACTCAAAATCATCAGCCACATCGGCTCCTACTTCTAGTGGTAGTGGTTTCAATAAGCAAACAGTTCGCTTGTCTCCCATTGAAATTATGTCATTCGATGGCGATATTCGTAACTGGCCCCTGTTCTATGCTAATTTTAAAAGCACGGTACACGAAAATAATACATTGACTGATTCGGAGAAATTATATTATTTGATGGGGAAATTGAAAGATAAGGCTCAAACCGCGTTCTCAGGAGTTTGCCCTAATGGCGATAACTACCAATTAATTTTTAATTCACTCATAAACAAGTACGAAGACAAACGTATGTTGGCTTCTAGTTCCCTTAATCGGATGTTTGAACATAAATCTTTTAATACCGCATCTATTCAAAATTTCGAATCCTTTTCTGATAATTTTGTTTCCGCCGCAAACGCATTAAAAAACCTTAAAATAAATGATTTATCAGATTTGATTTTTTTCCATGTCGCTATAAAAAAGGTTGATTCTGAAACCGCTCGACTTTTTGAAATGAACTCAAAAGACGAAATTCCTAAATTCGACAATTTAGTACAGTTCATTAAAAATCAATCTCGCATTTTACAAAATACTAAAGCTTTAAACAGCTTGAGTTTCACTCAGTCTAACAACAATCCTGTAAATAAAAAAACGTCCAAAACTCCGCAACCGCAATCTTACACTGTAATTGATAAATCCGCTAAATGTTTGTGTGATAGCTTTGTTCATGAACATTTATTTAAATGTCCTGCCTTTTCTAAAATGACACCAAGTGATCGTTTCAAATCGGTGAAGCAAAACGATGCATGTACTAACTGTTTAAGTATTAAACATAAGGCCAGAGTCTGTCAGTCTGAATCTAGATGTAAATCTTGTAAAAATAAACATCATACGCTTTTACACTTTAATCGCGAATCGCACGCGACTGTAATATCGAACGGTGTTGATGATACCGCACGTACACAATCTGGTTCAAACTCCACGGCTTCGAGCGAGCAAGATGCTCACGCCGCCGCCGCGCCGCTCGCCGCCACCGCTCAGAGCGCCCCGCAATGTAATGCATCCATTGCTGCGTCGATCTTTTACGACTCGAACTCCCGCGTATCAAAGCCGCAATGTAATACGAATACTACTATTTTGTTGTCAACCGCTACTGTAATAGTTCGAGATTCATTTGGTAAGGAGCATTTTATTCGCTGTCTATTAGACAGTGGCTCACAAATTAATTTTATTACCGCAGAATGTTGCAAACGATTAGGTTTGACTAGACATTCATCTGATACGCCTTCCGTTAAGGGTATCGGTGGTACGGAAAAATCCGTTAAGGGTTCCGTACAATTCGCTTTCTTTTCCCGTTTTAATCCGAACGTTACTTTTAACGTTAATTCGCTAGTTGTCGATGCAATCACCGATAATTTACCTACCGCTCCCGTAGATACTTCCGCCTTGCCTTACTTAAAAGGTTTACCGCTCGCCGACGAATCGTTTGGCAAACCCGGTCGCATCGATGTGTTGATCGGGGCTTCGCTTTTCCCGCATCTTATGCTGCCCCGCGTAGTTAGCAGCAACTCCTCCGCGCCGCCCGCCATGCAGACGGTACTCGGTTACGTCATCATGGGCACTGTGCCCGCGCTGCCTGTACGTCGTAATAAGCCTCCACAGTCTTGTTACTCACATATTTCGCAACCATCCGACAAAGACTCGTTAGAATCGGCGTTGAAAAAATTCTGGCAGGTCGATGAAGCGCCCGTCACTCTTTCGACGAGCAAATCGCTCGACGAACTTGAGTGCGAGTACTTTTATAATTCGACCACGGAACGCGATGGGGACACAGGTAGATACTCTGTAGCCCTACCGTTTCGCAGCGATGTGTTCTCATTGGGGAACTCACTCGATATCGCGAAAAAACGTTTTTTCTGCCTAGAAAAGAAATTAGAATCCGCACCCGAGTTACGTACTGCGTATGATGACGTCATTCGCGAATATATTGATAATGGATATTTATCTCCTGCTCCGCTCGATAGTTCAGACAGTAGTTGTCCTGACTATGTAATTCCGCATCACGCAGTTGTACGTTTAGATAAGACAACAACAAAACTACGCTCCGTGTTAGACGCTAGTGCTAAAACGAGTACTGGATTATCTCTCAACGATATTTTACACAGTGGCCCAAATTTACAGGGTGACTTGTTTACTATAATTCTGAATTTTCGATTGTTCGCATTCGCGCTCTCGGCTGATTGCCGACAAATGTTCTTACAGATTGAAGTAAGAGAAAGCGATCGTCGCTTTCAACGCATCTTATATCGTTTTAGTCCAAACGATCCTCTGGTTCTATATCAGTTTAACCGTGTCTGTTTTGGTCTCAAGTCAAGTCCCTACCATGCGATCCGCACAGTACAACAGTTGGTTCAAGACGATGGTCATCACTTCCCGCGCGCCAGCGCTATCATCGCGGATTCGCTGTATATGGATGACGTAGTCTACAGCGTAAGCTCCGAATCACGTGCAGTCCAGGTTTCGCACGAACTGATTAAACTCTTTAGAGGAGGTCAGTTCGAGTTGGTCAAGTGGACCAGTAACTCTCAAACTGTACTAAACAGTATTCCCGCGTCGCATAGGTTGACCGAACAACTAGAATTCGACAAGTCGGTAGAACAAAAGGTTCTCGGCTTGCGCTGGTGTAGGTCAAATGATTGTTTTGAATTTCTTATTTCCGCACCGCCAGACACGTGTACTAAACGTGCTATTCTGTCGGCCGTAGCTAGACTGTGGGACATCATGGGGCTTGTCGCGCCTGTAGTTCTCTATGCTAAACTACTTATCAAAGAATTGTGGTTACTGAAGCTCGATTGGGATGACACTCCCCCGCGTCACATCATAAATATTTGGCAAACTTTTCGCTCTGCCCTGCCGCTTTTAAATGATTTTAAAATCCCGCGCCATTTAGGTATTTTTGAAAATTGTATTCTTCGCCTCATTGGATTTTCCGACGCCAGTGAAAGCGCCTACGGCGCTGTCATCTATGCGCACGTCACTCGCAACGATGACGTAGTCGTTCAGCTGGTTTGTGCCAAGTCGAAGGTATCGCCGGTTAAACCATTGACTATCGCTCGACTGGAGCTCTGTGGTGCCGAACTCCTCGCTAAACTTCTTCGCCGTGTTCATGACACTTATAATCCGCGTTATAATGTTACCGCTATTTACGCATTCACCGATTCTAAGGTGACTCTTTGCTGGATAAATTCTTCTTCGCATCGTTGGCACACGTTTGTGGCCAATCGTGTCGTTCGCATCGTAGACAACGTCCCCGCGGAACATTTCTACCACGTAGCTGGTACTGAAAACCCAGCGGACTGTTTGTCACGTGGTTTAACACCTGACAAATTCATTGAGCACCCATTATGGTTGCACGGACCCGCTTGGGCTAAGCGCGACCCTTCCGAATGGCCCATACATAAGGTTACAGACTTGAATTCGGAACCCATTCCGGAAGAAAAGGTCCACGCGCATCCCATAGTCGCGGATTCAAGTTCGGAAAATTCGCTTCTACTCGCACTCGCAGAACGTACGTCGTCGTGGACTAAACTGCTGCGTATTGTTGTTTTCATATACCGCTTCATGAAAAAACTCCCGCGTCGGACTGACGCCGTTACCGCTAGCGACCTCGAGTTCGCTGAAACCATTTTGTTGCGTCATGTTCAAACAAAACACTTCATGGAAGATTATTCCGAGTTAAAAAATAGTAAAATTTGTTCACCCGCTCTTATTAAACTCAAGCCATTTGTAGATGGTGATGATTTAATCCGCGTTGGGGGTCGATTAACTCATTCGGCTGAGGCCTATAGTACTAAACACCCGGTAGTGTTACCCCGTCATGATCGCATAGTTGAAATCCTCGTAGACTATTATCATATAAAATATTTACATGCAGGTCCAGAACTCATTATGTCGTTATTGCGCCATAAGTATTGGATTTTGTCCGCTAGACGCATTATTCGTCATACAATCCACAAGTGTAACGCATGTCACAGGTGGAGACCGCGACCTCATGGTCCGCCGATTATGGGCGATCTCCCTAAATCTAGAGTAAATGTTGCAACCAAAGCTTTTTCTCATACAGGGTGTGATTACGCTGGCCCTATACAGTATGTGCCCGTACGCACTCGAGGTGTGAAGAGTCGCAAGGGTTATTTATGTATCTTTACCTGTATGACTACTCGCGCTGTTCATATTGAATTAGCTACAGATCTTACGACTGTGTCGTTCATAGCCGCGTTGAAACGGTTTTTATCCCGCCGTGGACCGGTACAATGCTTGTATTCGGACAACGCGACCAATTTTCGAGGAGCTAATTCGTTTTTACGCGACTTGTATACTTTCATAAATAAAGAATACCGCCCGCGCTTTGAAGAGGAGCTCGCTGAGCATCGCATTAATTGGCACTTTATTCCGCCCGCGTCACCGCACTTTGGTGGATGTTGGGAGTCCATGGTGAAGGCCGTGAAGACTCACCTTTTCAAGACAATAGGTCAACAACTTCTATCTTATGAAGAATTAGTTACAATTCTCTCTCAAATAGAGTGCCTGTTGAACTCCAGACCTCTTACTGTTCTTAGCGCTGATCCGGAAGAGCCTAAAGCTCTTATCCCTTCGCATTTTTTACATACTGTACCGCTTAACTCATTACCCGCCGCGGAAGTAGGTTTACTGTCTGATCACCTGCTTCAAAGACACTCTCTTATGGATAAATTAGTCCAGTCGTACTGGAAAAGATGGCGAAGCGAGTATCTTCATAGTTTACAATCACGCTTAAAATGGAATAAACCTGATGGAGACATGATTAAGGAAGGCACTGTAGTAGTGATAGTTAATGATAATGCGCCTCCTCTATCCTGGCCTCTAGGTGTTATTGAGAAGTTGCATACGTCTATAGACGGTAGCACGCGAGTCGTTTCAGTACGCACTTCTAATGGGATTCTTGTGCGACCTGTGGTCCGCTTATGCCCCATTCCTACTCAGTAATATCTTATTCAGTCCATTCCCTCTTTAGTTAGATTTAAGTGTAATTTCACTGTATATATTATTATATTATTCTCTTTAAAGGTAACCCTTTAAGGCCGCGAGGAATGTTAACGCCATTACTTTCTTTATTTTATATTTCATGCCTAATTACTGGCAACTCTAATTAATTAGTATCTGTGTAACATAAAGTTCCTTCCGCTTTCCTTCTCCCTTCCACAACCCTTATAATGCCTAAGTGAGAGCGAGAAGGAAGATCCGCAATGGCGCGCATTCGCTGCCGCCAAGAAGATCCGCCAGTTCTCAATCAACATCGACGCCTGTTGGGTAAAATTAATCCCAAGTCGAAAAAGGACTCATATTTTCACCGCGAAGAACGAAGATTGCTATTGAACAGTGCAAGTGCGTGTATGTGTGTTGTGGAAAGTGCAGATTCTCGTCCGTACGTGATATCCTGGACGCGCCAGCCACGTGGCTAAGGAAACCCTTCTCGTCGTGTCGCCATAGCTCACCAGGCAGGTACCATCATCATTTTCCCACACCACCAAAACACCTACTTGTATCACCGAACCGCCCCTCATACAGTCCACTAAGAAAATTTCGATTTTCACCCCAAGGCTTTAGGCCGCCGCAACAACCATCACATACAAAAAAGTAATTATTTGTTGATTTAAGAATCTTTTTTACAAAAAATACAACCGCCTTCCAAAATAATAAAAAAAAAAACACTACAAAGTGAAAAATAACTTTAATTTCGGAAGTCTTTGGTTTTGTATATTATTTCGTTTTTTTTCCACCGACTTTTGTAAGAAAGTTTTTATTTTTCACTTTTTAGTTGTGGCACAGAATACATAATAGTACCAGTACAGAAGATTCTCTCCACAAAATCATTTAAATAAATAGCTACTCTTGCTAAGACACAATAAAGTGCAATTCAGGTTGCACAGCGTTAATTACCTACAGTTATATTCATCTAGAAGTTGCCTCTCTTTAAAACCTTAAAGAGAGGCAACTTCTAGATGTAACTCTGAATGTAACCACATTAGGGTTGTTTTCTTTTACGACGCGGCGCGTGAGCGAGTATCGAACTAACTGGCGAGCCGGTCGGTGCGCGGCAGCCCACAGTGAATTAGCGTCGACAAGTCGGGCCTGCCGCATACTTGTAGCTTCATACCTAAAACGCAGAGTTTGGCTGGCCTGGTTGTGGTACCTGCCTCACACAAATTCGAATACCACTACCTGCTATGTAAATTACAGTGACTGGAAATTATTATAACACCATCCACATGGACTAAGTGAAAGTGTAAGGGAAAAATACGTATTATTGAAGCTAACTCAAAAACTACCCAAGCAAAGTAAATATAATATAACATGAGACGAATTTCGAGGTATACCCTCCCGAATAAAACAAGAATCTTTCAAATCGAACTAGGTACTCTGTAAATAGTTATGCGAGGTTGTACATAAAAAAAAAATATTTACGCGTCGACTTGAGAACCTTCTCCTTTTTTTTTGTCGGTTTATAACGTATTTCGCTTCAAATATGTAACAAAGCAAACGAATACAGTTAAACACAATACAAAAAAAAAAACAGTGAAATATTCCTGAAATGAGCTAATTAAAATGTTTTATAAAGCATCCGTTCAAGTTATGTAAGTAGCAATCATATAAATACCAGTTGCAATACTTGTGTTGAACAATAAATAAAATAAATATTCGAAAGCTTTTTAATTAACACGAGTTTCAATGTTTCATAAATGAAAAACCTTGAAGCCAAGCAAACTGACTTTGTGTACGATCGATGTACAGAGAAAAATATTAAGACTGTTTGTTTCCCAAATAAAATAAAATAAAAATAAAAAATAAGACATGGACTACAGTATTCTAAAAGTTCTTAGAGCAGTTGTGGCCCAGTAGTAACGGCCGCAACTTACTATTTGTAGGGTCGTAGGTTCGAACCCGAAGGCGCTTTACTTTGTGCAAATTATTTCATCACCTCTCAAAACGGTGAAGGAAAACATTATGAGGAAACCGGCATGTCCTAGAATGTCCAAAAATTCGAAGACATGTGACATCTACCAACCCGCACCGGGCCTGCGTGGTGGATTACGGCCCACTCCCTCTCACAGAGAGGAGGCCTGTGTCCCAGCATTGGGAACATAAGCTAATTATGCTTATGCTAAGAGCTCTTAAGCCAACTAATAATTAATTATTAACCATTATCACTATCAACTTATTTATTTATTTATCACAACTAATATTCTTTGACAGTTGTATGAAATGGCAAAAACATGGCAAATTGAAGTGGAGTGCCAATTTGCGTAACAATTAATTTCAAACAAGTTAATTTTAAGTTAATGTGCAGTTTACATGATTAGGTGCATACACACCTTGGTAGAGATAAACCATTCTAAAAATGAACGCCCCTCCACAGCGATTACGCTCACATGCAAAGAAGTGTATAGACGCAACTAGCTTTTGCCCGCGGCTTCGCTCGCGTTAAGTATTATTATTAATTAGGTATATTTTTTGCGGCTTTACTTTTGTTTAGCGTGAGTAAAAAATTAGGGCCTACAAAACTTCTTTGTACACAATACTCTTAACTAATCTGTCATTAGGCGCTAAAATTATCAAGCTATTGGGTGAATCTTTAATTTCAGTTCAATCAGTCGAAAATCTAAGAAGATTTATACAAACTTTCATCCCCTATTTTAACCCCTTGGGGGTAGAATTTATCAAAATCCTTTCATAGGGGATGCTTACGTCATAGTAGCTATATGCATGCAAAGTCCCAGCCCGAACGGTTTAAAATTTACAAAGTTTCATACAAATTTTCATCCCCTATTTTATCCCCTTGGGGGTAGAAATTAACAAAATCCATTCTTAGTGGATGCCTACGTCATAACATCTACCTGCACGCCAAATTTCAGCCCGATCGGTTTAAAATTGACAAAGCTTCATACAAACTTTCATCCCCTATTTTATCCCCTTGGGGGTAGAAATTAACAAAATCCATTCTTAGTGGATGCCTACGTCATAACATCTCCCTGCATGCCAAATTTCAGCCCGATCGGTTTAAAATTGACAAAGCTTCATACAAACTTTCATCCCCTATTTTATCCCCTTGGGGGTAGAAATTAACAAAATGCATTCTTAGTGGATGCCTACGTCATAACATCTACCTGCATGCCAAATTTCATCCCGATCGGTTTAAAATTGACAAAGCTTCATACAAACTTTCATCCCCTATTTTATCCCCTTGGGGGTAGAAATTAACAAAATCCATTCTTAGCGGATGCCTACGTCATAACATCTACCTGCACGCCAAATTTCAGCCCGATCGGTTTAAAATTGACAAAGTTTCATACAAACTTTCATCCCCTATTTTATCCCCTTGGGGGTAGAACTTATCAAAATCCTTTCTTAGCGGATGCCTACGTCATAACATCTACCTGCATGCCAAATTTCAGCCCGATCCCTCCAGTGGTTTGGGCTGTGCGTTGATAGATCACTATGTCAGTCAGTCACCTTTGAGTTTTATATATTTAGATAGAAGATAGAAGATAGATACACATAATTGGTCTTTATCATTGGTAGCTCAGTCACCGGCGAGTACGGTCAACAACTAAACTAAATAATAGGTCTTTACCTATGAAATTGCCGTTTTGTATGAAAAAATTTAAACGAATTTTTTTCATGCATTTTTTATTTGTATTAATCGAAGTAATCACCCATGCAATCAATGCATCTTTGCCAACGCAGTGGCAGTTTATTGATGCCCTTCTTAAAGAAATCAGCTGGACGGGAGGCAACAAATTCTTCAAAGGCATTTTGTACTGCCTCTCGGGTATTATACGGTCCTTTAAATGTGTAGATCAACATGTCTATAGTTCTCTTTGGTAAAAAAGTCAACTCCTCAAAATTAACATCGAGCAATTTCTTTCTTGCTTAAAATTCGCAATTCGCTCCCACAAAATTCCTTTTCGTAACTTTGTTCTTTATTTTTCACGAAAGTAATGATAATATTGTCACTGAAAATATTGTCAGCAGGCTTACAAATTAAGTGTTTTCTGATTGGTTACTTAATTAAACGTATCTAAGTGGATCGTATCTCGTGGGGATTGTTTACAAGCGGTCGACGTCAACTTATGTAGGCACCTATACTTTTGAAATTACTTGCAATCAATTTGATGCCAATAATTATTTTGAGAATTGGGAATTCATTGATGTATTGTAGGAATTGCAGGCTATTTGTAGTTATTATTATGCTTTATTTTAAGTTTGCTTATTTATTCTTGGGTACATTATCAGTCGAAAGTGATGCAGAGAAATTTTTCGACGCCATATTTTAGTTTGTTAATAGTTTTATTGAAGTTAGGATAGGACATTATATTTTTATTTTATTAATTAACTAGGTGGATGGGTGACCATCTTTACATACCAAGACCTCTCCGTGCCTCGGATAGCACCTTAAGCCGTTGGTCTCGGCTGTCATTCGTGGACCTTTGACAGTCGTTACGGATATTCAGAAGCCCGAAAGTCTGACAACCAGTCTTACCAAGGGGTGTCGTAACAGTAACTAGGCTATAGAGGTTAGATAGGCAGTCACTCTATGTAAAATACTGGTATTCAGCTGCATCTGGTTAGACTGGAAGCTGACCTCAACACATTTGGGAAAAAGCTAGACAGATTATGAATTAAATAGGTATAAGTTAACAGTTCTTATTAATTCTGAATAAATACCCTAGTTGTATTGTGATTCTTTATTATAGTACTTTGGTATTTTATTGTTAGGTTTTTTCTTTTATTGATATTGAAAGGCGTAACTTTTCAAACTCAAAGCATTTATTTAAAATAAACCAATTAGAGACACTTTTGAATTGTCAAAGGGTCGGTCAGTCAGAAAAATGAAGCTAGGCGCCCATTCCAAAGCGTTGTAGGTTGGAGAAGAAACTCCACGAACACTATTTTAAATCAAAAATGTTTACAAAATATTGGTTACATCATTCATGTTAAAATTATAGTGAGAACGACGACGTTAAAAGCGTCCGTAATAAAAATAAAAAAAAAAACAAAAAAATATTAAATTAAAATAAGCCGTGGCAACTAAGATATGATCAGCCGCCACTGACAGCGCCCGTTCACGAACCTGACGCATGGATTAGCACCATTCAGTTCAACCATTTCATCATGTGCTTTTTTTTCTTTTTTTTTTATCGTGGGGAAATGCTCATGCATACTGCACTACCACGGGGAGATAGTGCAGTTATGTGGGACTCTAACCCACTAAAACTCCACGGTGACCTCCTCTGCCGCTTAACGGTGGGAACACGGGCACGCGTTAGCACTCATCCGTGAACCCGTCGCGGCTGTCCGTCATCGCAACCGGACCCTCCTCAGGGAGTACGTCCTCCCCATCACCGGCGCACCGGAACACCTTGCACGCCGAGACCACCCCAGGGACCAAACCAGCACATGGGCGCCAGACGACCCCGTGTCTGGACACCCTTGGTCCCCTGCGACGGGTCTGGATATTGGCCCCGCCGCCTGCCAAATTTCGGCCGCAGAGGATAGGGAGAGCGGCCAACGTCACACTGATACTCCTCCTCCCCTGCGGCCCCACCGCGTCCGCCATCAAACGGTGGCGACCCAGTCAATTCCGCGGAAGGTAGGAAGAGCGGTGCACCGCAATACCGGCACTCCTCTCTCGCCGCGGCCTCCAACCCTCAGCCGCGATGCCTTCCAAAAGACATCGCGGCCCGCCTCAGTTGCGGTGTCGCCCAAGCGGCACCTCAACCTACCCGTTGGCCGCTACGTCGTCGGCTTACCAGGAAAAGCCCTGACGAGCGGCCCCTCCTCGGGTTCCTCTTCGCTTCACCGTGGGTGACCAAGCCACGGCTACTGAGCCCCCCCGCCTCGACAATGCGGGAACCCACCGAGGGGGTTCATCATGTGCCTGGCTTTGCAATGAAGACCAAATCAATTGGTGATCGTATTATGTTGTTGTTTTCGTCTTTTCCATTGTTAAGACTCCACTGAGCCATTTTGTTAAACCGGTAACCCCACAGATTAATGATTAGTGCTGTCTTTGCTACTACTAAGAGCCATACGGACGGAAATTAAGTTTTTAGTCGTCATTAACGACTAAAAACTTAATTTCTCCGTAATTGTCTTTTTTACACGTAATCAAAAGATTACGACGACACATTGAGTTAAAATGTGGCATGACGTCATTCCTTGTAGTTTGTTATAGTTGTGACGTAGCCAGCCCCCACTCCCCAACTTTAGTGCGTTTTATCTAAGTAATTTTTTATTAATATGATAAAGCAAAAAATACGTGTCTAATATTTTTTTATTATCTGACTGAGGGACTAAATAAAATTTATTTTTATTTACCCAGGCGTCATCCCTATTACCTAATTACTATGTAATCGTTTAATTATTAAAATAAATCTAAAGTCGCAGAACCGTTAAGAAAACGGTTCTGCGACTTTAGAATAGTCTCTGCTTATGCAAATTTAACTTTTTAAATTAAAGATAACCTCAAATAACCCCTGATTATTGACATTACTGCCCACACAACATTTTGTGAAACTTTAATTTAAAATTATTTACTTGATTTTATTTTAACTTTCTTAAGTTTAGGGTTAAATGTGAATTTAATGTTGCTGAAAGACAACTGTAAGAGGTCATAGACTTCAAGATGTCACTTACTTATGTTTAAGATACCTACCAATCCTTTTGTTAAGTTACAGTTTGAACTAAAAGCGTAGTTGTCTTTCATTTTGATTATTAGTAATTACTTTTCTTTTCATTTAGTTGCGGGTAGACCTATGAAACTTACAATTTATATTTGTAATCACGTTGCCGGGGTTGGTCAGTGGATGGGTGACCATCTTTACATGCCGAGACTCCTCCGTGCCTCGGAAAGCACGTTAAGCCGTTGGTCCCGGCTGTCATTCGTGGATCTTTGACAGTCATTACGGGTCGTCAGAAGCCCGAAAGTCTGACAACCAGTCTTACCAAGGGGTATCGTGTTACCCAGTTACTGGGTTGTGGAGGTCAGATAGGCAGTCGCTCCATGTAAAATAATGGTATTCAGCTGCATCCGGTTAGACTGGAAGCCGACCCCAACATAGTTGGGAAAAGGCTAGGCAGATTGATTTTGTTCTCAAAAACAGCTCTAACGGTTTCGATGAAAGTTGCAATATAGGGGTTTACGAGGGCGAACAATCCATCTAGCTAGGTCTCATTTCTAGGAAAATACGTTTTCTCTATTTTCACCCGAGCAAAGCTTCGTCGCTCAGGTATTATTTATTTATTTATTTATAAAGGTACACCAACAGCTTCTGTATACAGCATATCAAATAAAAGTAGGTAAAAAGTCATAGACTTATACAGTTGCCAATAACAGGTGAACCAACATTCACAAGTAATGATAACAAGGTAAAAACAAAAAGTAGGTATAAAAATTTAAATGGTAACAAACTATATAAACAGAAATTTAAAATGCCAAAAGAAAAAAGTTACAGAGGTTGCAAGAAATACCTACATACTAACAAAATTAACCTTTAGATGGCGTGTGTTGCGAACTTAGGGACTCCAAAATTCTGGTTTTAAAGATGTTTACGGAGTCATGATATACGTCAACATCAGGAGCGGATTTTATATAAGAATTCATCTCTCGGCTGAGCCGATTGAGAGGTGAGTTTACTCCAATATTTGTTCTGGATACTTTAGTGTGGAATAAATGGGTGATAGGATATCTGGGTAAATTATAGGGGACTTTTAGTCCAATTTGTTCAGTTAACCCATGGCAGTCCAATTTATTGTTAACTAATTTGAAAAAGAACAAGAGATCTTGTACCAGTCGACGGTCGCGCAGAGTAATCATTTTGTAACATTGAGCACGTTGTTCGTATGGGCACCGGGGAGATATATCACCAAAGGCATATGCTAGGTGCTTTGTGAAGGCCCTTTGGATGCTTTCTACTCTTTGTGAGTGTACTGCATAGTGCGGGCTCCACACCACGCTCGCAAATTCTAGGTGGCTCCGAACTAAGGCGTTATATAGCACAATTTTTGTTCTTGCTAGCTTAAACCCTTTAGTGCTTCTCTTGAGGATTCCTAGAAGTCGTGCCGATTTCGTAACAATGTTATCAATATGGCTTCTAAAGTTGACTTTACTGTCCATGATGATGCCAAGATCACGAACCTCATTCACAGTCTCCAATAATGCTCCTTTTATGTTATATGAGATAGAGTAGGACTGTTTTTTCCTCGTGAATCGTATATGGCTACATTTTTGTACATTAAGTTTCATGTGGTTAAGGTTGCACCAATGCTCAATTCTGTCCAAATCCTCCTGAATTAGGATAATATCTTCATTTGAAGTTATAGTTTTATAAATTTTAAGATCGTCGGCAAACATTAAGTATTTACAGTGATGGATTTGGACAGTAATATCGTTAACGAAAAGTAAAAATAGAACAGGTGCAAGGTGAGAGCCCTGAGGAACTCCTGAGTCAGCATAGTATGGGTAAGATTCGTAACCATTAACAACAAGAATTTGTGATCTATGGAATAAATAAGATGAGAACCAGTTTAAAAGTGAGCCATGTATACCATTATATTGTAATTTGGCCAGCAACAGAGATGGTCAACCCTGTCAAAGGCACTACTAAAGTCCATGTACACGGCATCTACTTCTAGTCTTTTGTCAAGAGCTAGGGTCACATCAGACACAAATTCAACAAGGTTTGTTTCTACGCTTCGACCAGCTTTGAAGCCATGCTGACTTGGTGCAACAATTCTATCAATGTGGCGAGTAATGATTGGACAGACAAGAGACTCAAAGATCTTTGAAAAACATGGTAATATTGAAATAGGGCGGTAATTTTTAACATTAGCAGGATCACCTTTTTTAAAAACCGGGACAATTCTTGCGCTTTTCCATACATCAGGGAAGACACCTTCAGCAAGAGAAGAATTAAAAATAATCCGCAGCGGTAAGGCAAGTTCATGGCAGCAGCGTTTTATAAACAAGGGTGGTATAGAATCTGGTCCAGCACCTTTGGAAGCATCTATGAGTTTGAGCTTGTTAAAAATTTGTAATTAAGTAATGGTATATCAAAGGAAATTAGGCGGTCTATTTTGTAAAATACCTCAACATGAAAACTTATGAGAAGTGAGCTGGCATTTCACCTGATGCTATGATGATAGCTCGCTTCTCCTAAAGCCGGGTCTGCTGTGCTTCTAACAAAATAAGTGTTATCAAAACCTGTTAGCAAAACAGCCAGTCCGCTTCAACCAACTTAAAACTTTAAAAAATGTCACGGAACATCTTCGTTGGAGAGCACCATAGATATAAGAAAGAAGGATATATGGCTAATAGCTGAAACGGACGGTTAAGCACTGGATGGATAAAATGGCAGCAGGTCACGGGTACAATCTGTGACTCCCGCATCCCCCTTAAACTTAAGAGGCAGATATTAAAACAGTGGTAAGACCAGCTGTCTTGTATGGATCAGAATGTTGGGCCAAAAAAGGAATGAATGAAAGCAATTGCATGCAGCTGAGATGAGAATGCTAAGAGGGATGTGTGGTGTTACACGAATGGATAGAATAAGAAATGAATACATAAGAGGAAGTTTGAAAGTGGCACCGGTGACTGAAAAGTTGTGCGGAAATCGGTTGTCACGGTATGGGCATGTGATGCGCAGGAGTGAGGAAAATGTCGTGAGTAAAGTTTTGGGTATGAATATCGATGGCTATAAGAGTAGGGGAAGACCAAAGAAATGATGGATGGATTGTGTGAAAGATGACATGGCTAGAAAGGGGTTGATAACCGAGATGACGACTAATAGAGAAGTATGGAAAAAAGGACATGTTGTGCCGACCCCAAATAGGTTGGGATAAGGGCAGGAGAATGATGATGAGTTGAAAATGTGTGGGAACCAGATGTCTCCACCTTGTCTCCACCACTCGCCACACTATACATGCAGTTCAGTAAAAGCAATAGATACGAAGTCGCTTACACACTCGCCATTCATAAAGCAGAACGTACTACACAATCAATTATATGACTAAATCGTGACTAAACTTACATAATTTTGTACTTTAGCTAAAGGTATGTGTACTGTCACCCTTAAGCTTCGGCCACACCTGAGCGACCAAAGCGGGTGCGAAGCGTGAACGTCAGTCGCGCGGCGGACGCTGCCCGTGTTATCTTATGGCGCCTTGCACACCTGCGCGACCTCGACGCGGGAAGACCGCGTTTGCATAGCGGGACGCAGTCGGACGCACGCGTCTTGTGGTCAGACGTGTGTAGAGCTTGTCTAATCTAAACAAAGCGAGAATTTTATGAATATTGACTATCATTTGTACTATTTATTTAATTGTTAATAGTGCTTTACAATGTCCACCCTCAAATATCACACAATTTTCGTGATTAAAATTCCCGCCATTGCAAAAAAAAATGTGTGTAGCTCTCAGGTTCTTTCGTCACGTATTATTGGACATCAATTTAGGTGTTAAACTAAGCTATAGACGTGCGGGTTCAGTGACTATTCACTAAAAATGAGGTTCGCGGTTCGCGCTGTAGTCGCGCACGCGTTGTAGACGCTGCGGGTTCGCTTCCCGCGTCCCGCTACTTGACGCTCAGGTCTGGCCGTAACATTATTGAGTTTTTGCGAACAAAACAGATAGGTCAACCCCTTTCGATTAGCAAACAATATTTTATGAGTTTGTAAAACAAGAAAACATGGCCATTTATTTTGTGACATGGCGCAACGGACCCACCTTTAGTTTCACTATGAGATTTTTACGATTTCGTGGCTAATAATAACAGCCGCACGGGTCGATCCAACAGGTTAAGCTACGCTTGCCGAGGTTGGTCCGTGGATGGGTGACCATCTTTACATACCGAGACCCCCCCGTGCCTCGGAAAACAAGTCAAGCTGTTGGTCCCGGCTGTCATTCATGGATCTTTGACAGTCGTTACGGGTCGTTAGAAGCCCGATAGACTAACAACCAGTCTTACCAAAGGGTATCGTATTACCCAGTAACTCAGTTGTGGAGGTCAAATTAAAATACTGGTATTCAGCTGCATCCGATTAGAGTGGACGCCGATCCCAACTTTGTTTGGAAAAGGCTAGGCAGATTGATTTTTTTTGGTGAGATTTTTACGGAATAGTGCGGCCGTTCTAACATTACGCAGGCGCAGTGAGCACTGCACTATCAATGCACTTTCCTTTTTTGAATACAAAAAATATTTTTTTTTTTTTTGCAGTGGTAAAAGATTATATATCTATACTAATATTATAAAGAGGAAAGATTTGATTGTTTGTTTGCATTGAATAGACTCCGAAACTACTGCACCGATTTAAAAATTTCTTTCACCCACCGTTGGGAAGCTATGCTATCCCTGAGTGACATAGGCTACATTTCAAAAAAAATTAGGGATCCTTACTAAAACTCCAATAATGTAACCCGAGGTGTAAAAAATTTACCTAAAAAATTCCTTACATCGCGTGCGCTGCGAAAACTATTGATTAGAATAAAACAATGTTCTACGACTTTGCAGAACACATCATTATCTACAAAAAGTGTCGCCACAGCACATGTCTAGCTATTATAATTATGTCACAGTAAGTATTCTTTTATTTTTTAAAATTTAATTGAAATACCGGCATTATAAAAGGCTCTTTATTTGTCCCCTGGTATCAATCCTTATCAAAATAAATTACTTCATATTCCAGACAGCAGTCTTGAAGCATCAATACCTTTATATAACTTTTTGAATTATTCAATTCGGACATTCCATTCGAAAGATGTCACGAGTTAAAAAAGAATTTAGGTCATCTCAATTAAAAATAACAAATGAACATTGAGACATTTTAATTTCTTATTCTCTGTCTAGCTTAGATTTAAATAAGATATTTTATGAACAATGTAAATTTTAAAAAGAAAATGTTCACGACGGTCAAGGAAACCAT